>JAQQSV010002515.1:13074-26247 GCA_028646515.1 Pseudochirops corinnae
CTGTGAATATTATAATGTTTTGAATGTTTGTCTTGATTTGTAATGGAATAAACAGAGTGTTCACTATATTTTGTAATCTGAACTCTAAAAGCTGTTCACAGTAGCATTCCTTTGGGAATCTGCTGGTGCATGGCATTACAGCAACAAATCATAGAATAAATAATTTCATCAAAGAGAATAACAATAATGATAGAAAATACCAAAATTGATAGGATGCTGCCAAAGCAGTATTTAGGGGAAATTTTATATCTCTACATGCTTACATGAATAAAATACAGAAAGAGTAGCTCAATGAATTAGGCATGCAATAACAAAAGTTAGAAAAAGAAAAAATTAAAAATTCCCAATTAAATACCAAATTAGAAATTCTGAAAATCAAAGAAGAGATTAGTGAAATTGAAAGTAAGAAAACTGTTGAACCAATAAATAAAATCAAGAGCTGGTTTTATGGGGGAAAACAATTAAAAAGATAAACCTTTGGTTTGATTAGAAAAAAGAAAAAAGAAAGCCAAATTACCAATATTAAAAATTAAAAGGGTGAATTTACCATCAATGAGGAGAAAATTAAAGCAATAAGTAGGAGCTATTTTGTACAACTGCATGCCAATTAATCCAACAATGTAAGTGAAGTGAACAAAACAAAAATATAAATTGTTCAGATTAACAGAAGAGAAAATAAAATATTTAAATAATCTCATTTTAGAAAAAGAAATTGGACAAGCCATCAATGAATTTCCTAAGAAAAAATCTCCAGGGCCAGATGAATTTACAAGTGAACTCTACCAAACATTTAAAGAACAATTAATTTTAATATTTTTATAAACTATCTGGAAAAATAGATGAAAAGGGAGTTCTATCAAATTCCTTTTACAACACAAATACAGTGCTGATACCTAAATCAGGAAGAGCTAAAACAGAGAAAGAAAATTATAGACCAATTTCTATAATGGATATTGATGCAAAAATTTTAAATAAAGCAAAGAGATTACAACAATTTATCACCAGGATAATACACTATGATCAGGTGGAATTTATACCAGGAATGCAGGGACTATCAGCATGATTGGCCACATGAGTAACAAAACCAACAGAAATCATGTGATTATCTCAAGAGATGCAGAAAATAGCTTTTGACAAAATACAGCAATCATTCCTATTAAAAACACTAGAAAGTGTAGGAATAAAGGGAACTTTCCTTAAAATGATAAGTAATATCTATCTAAAAATAAGCATCACCTGTAATGGTATAAGTTTTCCCAATAAGATGAGGGGTGAAATAAGGATGCCCATTATCATCACTATTATTCAATATTGTATTAGAAATGTTAGCTTTAGCAATTAGAAAAGAAAAAAGAAATGGAAGGAATTAGAATGGGCAATGAGGAAGCAAAATTATCACTTTGCATATGATATGATGATATACTTAGATAGTCAATTAAAAAAACTACTTGAAATAACTAACAAGTTTAGCAAAGTTGCAGGACATAAAATAAATCCACATCAGTATTTCTATATATTACCGACAAAACCCAGCAGCAAGAGATAGAAAGAGGAATTCCTATTAAAATAACTGTAGACGATACAAAATATTTGTGAGTGTACTTGCCAAGACAAACCCAGGAACATATGAATACAATTACAAAAAACTTTTCACAAAAGTAAAGTCAGATCTAAACAACTGAAATACTATCAATTGATCATAGGTAGGCCGAGTTAATATCATAAAAATGACAACTCTTTACCTAAATTAATTTACTTATTCAGGGCCATACCAATCAAATTACCAAAAAAAAAACCCCCAAAACCCAAAAAATTCATCTGGAAAAACAAAAGGTACAGAATATCAAGGAAATTAACTTTAAAAAATGCAAAGAAAGTAGCCTAGTTGTACTATGTACAAAACTATATTATAAAGCAGCCATCATCACAACTATTTATTACTGGCTAAGAAATAGAATGGTAGATCAGTGGAATAGATTAGTTACACAAGACACTGTAGTAAATAACTATAGTAATTACTATTTGATAAACTCAAAGACTCCATCTTTTGGGACAAGAACTCACTATCTGACAAAAACTGCTGGGAAAACTGGGAAATAGTATGACAGAAACTAGGCAAAGACCAACATCTTATACCATATATCAAATTGAGGCCAAAATGGGTATATGATTTAGAAATAAAGGGTGATATCATAAGCAAATTATGAGAGCAAGGAATAGTTTAGCTTTCAGTTCTATGGAGAAGGGAAGGATTTATGACCAAATAAGAGATAGAGGGCATTACTAAATGCAAAATGGATAATTTTGAGTACATTAAACTAAAAAGGTTTTGTACAAACAACACCGATGAATGCACCAAGATTAGAAGGAAAACGGAAAGAATGGAAACATTTTTTTAAAGACAGCGTTTTTGATAAAGGCCTCATTTCTCAAATATATAGAGAACAGAGTCAAATTTCTAAGAATACAAGTCATTCCCCAATTGATAAATGGTCAAAGGACATTAATAGGCAGTTTTCAGATGAAGAAATTAAAGCTATCTATAGTCATATGAAAAAACGCTCTAAATCACTATTGATCAGAAAAATGCAAATTAAAACAACATTGAGGTATCACCTCACACCTATCAGATTGGCTAATGTGACAGAAAAGGAAAATGATAAATGTTGGGGAAGATGTGGGAAAATTGGGACACTAATTGTTGGTAGAGTTGTGAATTGATCTAACCATTCTGGAGAGCAATTTGGAACTATGTCCAAAGGGAAATCAAACTGTGCATACTCTTTGATCTAGCAGTACTGCTACTAGATCTATATCCCAAAGAGGTCATAAAAAAGTGAAAAGGATGAAAATGTACCAAAAATATTTATAGCAGCTCTTTCTGTGGTGGCAACAAACTAGAAATGGAGGGGATGGTCATCAACTGGGGAATGCCTGAACAAGTTTTGGCATATGAATGTAATGAAACGCTATTGTGCTAGAAGAAATGATAAGAAGTGGATGCTAAAAAAAAAAACAACAAAAAAACCTGGAAAGACTTATATGAACTGATATGATGCAAGCAGAACAAGGAGAATTTTGTACATAGTTAACAGCAGTACTATGTGATGATCAGCTATGACTGACTTAGCTCTTCTTAGAAAAACAATGATCCAAGACTATTCCAAAAGATTCATGATGGAAAATGCTAACCACATCCAGACAAAGAACTATGGAATTTGAATGCAGATCTAAGCATATTATTGTCACTTTTTTGTTTGTTTGTTTGTTTTTTGTAGCTTTTCCCTTTCATTCTGTTTTTTTTCTTTCCCAATGTGCCTAATATGGAATTTTGTTTAAAGGATAGAAGACAAGGATGTGTTTGTAAGCAAAACAAAAGAAGCCAACGGATACAGAAATACTGAAGATGAAAGAAAGAGAATACACAATGTACAAGCTTTCATAGCAGAGGGGAGCACAAGTAGAAATGGTAGTCTTGGCAAGGAAAGGGTCTGTATCTCATGTAGAGACTAGAGCAAAGACCAAGAGAAAAGAATGGAAAATGACTTAGAGTGGTTTTGAGGAATGGAATAAAGGAGAAAGAGACTCATGATGGATGACCTGTTTTATATTTTTGTAGACATTGTGTTTAATATTCTTTTTGGCTCTGTTTTCTTCATTCTGAATCACTTTATACAAGATTTTCCATGATTCCCTTACTTCTTCATATTTTTAATGGTACAGAAATATTCTGTTATATTTTATACCATAGTTTATTCAGGCATTTCTCAATCATTAGACATATATTTTATTTCCAGCTTTTACTGACAAATGTGACTATGAACATTTTTTGTACATATGGGTCTTCTTTTGCTGCCAATAACCTTCATGGAATATAGTCCCAGCATTGGAAAATCTGAACACTTCTCTTGCACAATTCTAAATTATCTTCCAGAGAAATTGATCTAATTCATAACTCAAAACGCCTAATACTCTCACAGTCCTTCCAACAATGACTTTGCCCCTCTTTTATATCCTTTCTAGCTTAAGAACTTTGAAATAGAACCTCACAGTTATTTTATTTTTATTTCTTTTATTATTAATTATTTAACCATTAATAGTTTAGTAATTAAATAATAATTTTAATGATCACTAATGGTTTTGGACTTTTTCAGTTTTTATTCTTACTTTGCATTTCTAACAGTTCTATATGTTCTTTGACCACTTTATTAGGAAATGGCATTAAATCTTGCAACCTTGTGTCAATTCCCTGCTAATATTGGGTGCTAAGTGTTTATTGGAAGTATATAATGCAAGAATTACCAATTTGTTCCTTTTTTTTCTGAATCTAGCTGCATTGTTTTATTTATCTCAAAACATTTGTATCTCATGTAATTAGGAGTTCCATTTGTGTTTTATTAATTCAACTCAATCTTATATGGATACAAATTTTACCCCATCCATAAATGTGTATTCCCGATTTTTTTCTAGTGCCACTGAGAGGTTTATTGTGTTATAAGGTATACAATGCTCATCTAAACTTATTTTTTGCCTAACTGCTTTTCTGTTGTCTCAGCAATTCCCAAATATAAAAGGTCCCATCCTCAGTGGTTTACTCTTTTGGTTTTACTGAATACTTGACTGCTATGGGCATCTGTTTCTAGTATTTGATTATCCAGTCTATTCCAACACTGGCTTTTCTATTTTTCAGTCACAACTAGATAGTTTTGATAATTATTCTTTTATACAATAGCTTGAGATTATGGCAGCACCAAACTATTCCTTCCTGCTTATTTTCATCATATCTCTTCATAATCTTGACACTTTATTCCTCCAAATGAATTTTGTTATTTTTTTCTATTTCTCTGATGTAACTCTGTTGTGAGCACTGGACCTGGTGTAGTAAGACCTGATTCCGAACCTGACCTTAGTCATGCACTAGCTGTGTGGCTTTGGGCAATCACTTAACCTCTGCTTGCTTTAGTCTCCTCAACCATAATAATAGAGATAGTAACAGCATCTACCTAGAAGGGTTATTTGGAGGATCAAATGAGATAATATTTATAAAGCATTTAGCACAGTTTCTGGAACAAAGTAAGTATTATATACATACATGTTTATGTGTATATATTTATATTAATATCTACATATGTGTGTATATATATATATATATGTAGTCCAGCTATAAACCTGTCTCCAATTATTTAGGTCTTTAACTGCTGTAAAATTGTTTTATGGTTCCATTTATGTCCTGGTAGGTTAATTCCCAAATAGTGTGCTTTGCTTTTTTCCTAAATAGAATTTATATTCTTATCTCTTCCTGCTAGATTTGGTTATTAAGATATTACAAGTCTGATGATTTTTGTGAATGTATTTTACATACTATAATTTTACTTAAGTTATTATCTTTTTTCAGTGATTCTCTGTAGTTCTCTAAGTAAATCATAATATCATCTGACAAAAATTATAATTTTCCTTTCTCTTTGACTATATCTATTTTTAATTTCTTGTTTATTCTCATTGCTATAGCTAGTATTTCTAATGCTATGTCAAATAAAAATAGAGAGAATGAGCATCCTTGCTTTACTGCTTATCTTATTGGGAAAACTTCCCAATAAGAAAATGTTCTTCTATTACAAATAATGCTAGCACTTGATTTTAATGAGACATTTTGATCATATTAAATAAAGATTCTTTTATTATACTCTCCATTTTTTTTTAGTGTGCTTATTTTGTTAGAGGCTCAGTCTGCATCTACTGATGTCATGTGATTTTAAAATTATTTTTGCTATTGATATTTATTATATTTATAGTTTCTCCAATTTTGAACCATCTACTTTCTTAGTATGAGTTCAATCTGGTCATACCAAATATCTTAAAATACATGCTACTGTAGCCCTTTTTTTTGCTGACATTTTATTTAATATGTTTGCATCAGTATCAATTAGTTGCCTATCATTTTCTTTCTCTGCTTTATCTCTCCTAAGTATCAGGAGTAAATTTATCTTGCAAGAGGAATTTGGTAAGGTGTTCTTTTTTCTTTTCTATTTTTGCAACTAATTTATGTAGCCTAGGCTATTTAAAAAAAATTTAACATTCATTTTTAAAAATTTTGAGTTTTGAATTCTCTCTCCTGCCACCTCCCCTCATTCATTGAGAAGGCAAATAATATGATATACATGATACATGTGAAGTAGTACAAAATAAATGTCTGTATTTGCCATGTTGCAAAAAAGCAAGAAAAACATAAAAAGTTAAACATTATGCTTCAAACTGCACTCAAAATTCATCAGCTCTCTCTGGAGGTGATTAGCATTTTTTTTATTATGAGTCCTTTGGAATTGTCATGCATCAAAATACTGATTAGAGTACACAGGCTAGTCTCTGTATTTTAATTTCTTTTTTTTTAGAATTAACTTGTAAGTCCATGTGGGTTTTCCTCGGATTCTATTTCATTTCTTGGGAGTTCATTTATGGCTTACTTAATATCTCTTTCTGAAGTTAGGTTGTTTAGATTCTCTACATCATGTTCTGTTTTCATGGAAATTTTATATTTTAATAAATGTTCATAATATTATTTAAATATTATTTTTGTCTCATATAATGTTCATAACTTTCTGATAACTTCCTTGTTTTCTTTTCCACTGGGATTTCTCATTCTTTTTTTAAAAGTTTAATAATTTGAGTTTCCTCTATTTTTAAAGCTAGACTTGACAATAGATTATATATTTTATTGGTTGTTTAAAGCAATTCAATCACCTTTTCATTTTCAGTTTTATCTATCACTGTGGTTTTGTTTTTGTTTTTTTTTTTTACAATTTCTACTTTCATAATTGTTTGGGATTACTAATTTACTCATTTTCAAAGGGCTTAAAAGTTGCACATGCAATGTATTTTTCTCCTCTTTCATTTAAAGTGTTCAGATAAGTGAATTTCTTCAAAGGATTGCTTTAGAGATATCTGATAAATTCTCATATGTGGCATCATTGTAATTCTCTTCAGTATAATTATTTATTGTTTCAAGTATTTATCTTTTGAATCATTCATTCTGTAAGATGTCATTTTTTCCACATTCAAACCTGTCTTTTCTAACATTTTCCTATTTAAAGGAACTTTTATTTAATTTTTATCTATAAAGGATATATTTAATATTTTAGTCTTTCTGAATTTATGAGTTCTTTATAGCTTAGCAAATTTTTTTTTGCAAATTGCTCCATTATCTATCATCTTTAAGACTGCCACTCCATAGTTACCAAAGATATCTCATGTCTATTTTTTCTAACACTTTGTTTAGAAATAAATTATTTCTTGTGTATCTTTCTGTTAGATATTTCAAAGTCAGAAAGAGACAAATTGGAGTCTTCCATTATTATCTTAATATCTAGGTCTCATAATTCATTTACCTTTCCTATAAATACATGGATACTAATGCCATTCAATGCATATATGATTAATATCACTACTGTTTCATTGTCTAAGGTTTCTTTAAACATCAAGTAACTTCCTTGCTTGTCTCTCTTAGCTGTATTACTATGGCTTTATTGGAACCTATTATTGGTAGTTCTGATTTTTTTATTCATATGAGGCATAATAAATTCTACTCCACTCCCCACTTTAACTTTGAATTCAAGATAGGAACTTGTCCCAAGACCATTTCTATCTACATTCCCATCTGACTTGATGAAAATAATTTTCTATAATAATAAGAATGTCACCTAGTTTTAAAAATCCTGAGACATTTTATGAACTGTTGGTTAGGTACAAATCTCTTTATTGGTAGAAAGTAAAATTATTTAATGTTTTATGTCTGAATCATGATGGAGGTGGTACGAGAGCCTAGGATGGAAGAGACATTCTTGTTTTCTTTTTCTTTTCTTTTCTTTTTTTTTGAGAGTGAGAGGACACATATATTTCCAGATCCTCTTCAGGGAGAAATCTGGAGAAAAACAGAACAGATTTTGGAAGGAAGACATGTAGAAGATTCAACACCTCAATATATCCCTGGGTTTCAGTTGGCCTCCGTACAGACTGTGGGAAATTTCCCCTTGAGCGATATTGGCGATTCTCTCTCTTGATTGAGTTGCAATTTCTTTCTCCCAGTGGGAGAGTTCCTTCACCATGTTTATTTTCTGGTATATTCTTATTTGTATAACTTCTCTGTTTTCTCACTGCTATTTTTAAAATTAGTTTATTCACTACACATTATTTGTAATGGGCTTTTGTGTAATTAGAATTTGGTGAGATGGGACCAAGTTTTTAGATGTTAGTTGTTTTCCTTCGCATTTCCTTCGCCAAAAAAGAAACTTGAGCCTAAAAATAATTTTCCTCAGACTAACAATATTTAGGGTGGTGTTTTGTTTTTTGGTCATGTCCAACTTTTCATGATCCTGTGGATCACAACACACCAATGCTGTCCAGGGGGTTTCTTAGCAAATATCCTGGAGTGGTTTGCCATTTCCTTCTCCAGTGGATTTAGATAAATACGGGCTAAATGACTCACCCAGGGTCACACAGCTAGTAAGTGTCTAGGGTTCTATTTGAACTCAGGTCCTCCTGACTCCAGGTCCAGTGCTCTATCCACTGAGCCCTGTAGATGCCTCTTAGGCTAGTGTAGATAGGTATAATTAAGATTCTAGTATCCTTTCTCTCAGGAGAACAGAGTAGTCAGTCTAGTGACCCTAATCTCCCACTCTGCTCTAGGAAATAACCACAGTCTCCCTTTGAAAGAGGAATGTAATATCATAGAAATATCTATCCATGTATTCCTGAGAGTTGCATTTAGACAACCCTTGTGGATATACACATATCTTATATGGGTAACACATATACCTTATAATAATAATAATAATAATAATAATGAGAATACTAATAAAAGGACCATTTGGTCTGAATTCCATTGAAAGCTATGAGGAAAACAAGATGAATAGAATGATAATCATCATAATAACTACAATTTATATACTACTTTAAATTTTTCCATAATTATATATAATAGCTCTTTTGAGCTTTACAATACCTGACATTAATCCTTTTGAGGTCACCAATAATCTCACAATTTATGAAGTCAATGGTCCATCTTCCAACCTTATTTTTCTATCATCTTCATCTAGATGATTCCCTATTCTTAGAATCTGAAATTCAACATGTCCCAACATTTTACTGACCTTAAAGTACTAAGTTTGTTCATAATATTTTATTTATGTAGCCTAGTTACCATGAAGTGACTAAATATGTTGACTTATTTCCTCAATGAAATACAAAATCAATTCTCTGTGATGTTGTTATTGTGATACATTGTTATTATAAATGTATTTTAGAGACATCTCCATTCCAAATGTTCATAGGACTATGTGTGCTCAACCTATGATAGAGTCTTCTGATC
This sequence comes from Pseudochirops corinnae, assembly GCA_028646515.1. Lineage (NCBI taxonomy): Eukaryota > Metazoa > Chordata > Mammalia > Diprotodontia > Pseudocheiridae > Pseudochirops > Pseudochirops corinnae. The sequence goes on from JAQQSV010002515.1 coordinate 22,436, forward strand.
TCATAATGGTCTGATCAGTCATAGTCAGACACACTGTACCATGACCCCAACATAGTGATGTCATTTTGGTCTTCTTCAAGAATGAAAGACAACAATTAAAGCTATGTTGAGCAGAGGTTAATAAACATTACTTGCTGAATGGAACATTCTCCCTTCCTAGTCTTCTTTATTGGTCAGGATTTCAAATGACTAAACATCTTATCCTTACACTTATCACTTTAGCATATATTTTACCAAACATCATTTCATTGGATAACACTATTATCTATAGTTACATATATTCCTTTCAACATTTCTCTCTGTTAGTCCATCAGGGAAAGCAGAATAGCAGTAGCCAACAGCCCTGGTGAGTACAGCAGCTTCTTACTCATGCATTCAGGAAATTCCTTTAAGTAGGGAAAGAGTAGCAGAAGCACTTCTGCTGGATATTAGGAATGGAGCTTCACAAAACAGTATTCATAGATCCATAGTGCAAGGACAGAAGGAAAGAGACAGGTAAGACCTTTTTTTTATCAGCAAATGAACCAATAAGTCTTTGGGGGTCAACTGTATCTGACTATCTTTCCTTTTGGGTCTTATAGGTTTTTGTCTTGTGAATATTCTCCTTGGGCAGGAGGGTGCTTTAGGCACTTGGCAGTGCTGAGGTCCTGGAATGCACTGCACCACTAAGGAGTGACTTCCACTGAGTCCATACTTTAGAGTCAGCTATAGATGCCTCAACGAATTAGCTACAAAGTCTCGTAGTAAGTGAGAATAGTCCAACTATCTCCTTTTGAATACTAATTTAATTTTTTTATTTTCCTTCATTCATGCATAACTTATTGATATTTTTAGTGAATTAGTGAAATAAGTCTCCAATTTTCTACCACTTTGCTTTGATTCTATTTTGTATCTTTGATGAAGAACCATACTTTGGTCCTCCCAGGTTGCTAGGAAGATTTCCTACATCATCATCTTTTCCATATCAACATGACAGTGTCTATTTTCTATGCCAAAAAAGATTAATTTTTAAATCTCCACACTGAATCTCAAAGTTGTGAGGGAGATCACTCCTGTTCAAGCCATTTTAGAAACTGGGCATAAGAGAATAAGTCATTGTGGAAGAAAGTAGTGTGATTGAAACCAATGACTCTAACTCTTAGAAGAAGACATGGATAAATTTCTACTTTCAACAAAAAAAAAAATTCACCATAGCAAATACTGATTGACTGTTATGAATAAGACACCACAACTAAGAAGCCCATGTAGGAACTAGAGAGTGAGAATATTCACTTAGAGCAAGTTTGGTCATTGAAATCTGATGAATTTGATGGTCTGCCTAACGTCCTTGTTCTTTAAAAATTTAACTATACTCTTTATTTTAACATACCATAAGGAACTAGATAAGTGAATTTATATGAGACATAATGAACAACAAAAAGCTAGGATTAACAAAACAGTAGCATGCACATTTGCCATCCTAAACACAGTTTCCATGTCTTATCAAGTCTAGCCTTTTAAAATTAATGCTCTTTTTTAATAAAAAAAAATTTTTTTCCAATGATTCTACCTACTCATAGAATCTTCCCTTGTAACAAAGAGCTACCTGTTCTTAATGATAACTTACATTTATAGCAAGTCTATAACTTCGTATCTGTATGACATTGGGCAAATCACTTTACTTTTCTCAGTCTTAGTTTCCTCATCTGTAGAATGAGAGATTTGGATTATATCACCTCCAGGGTTCTAACACTAAATTAACGTTCCCAAAACTTACACAGCATTTTCAGGATTATGACAACTCATTGGGGCATGTATTTCAAGAGGCTCAGTCAGAGGTTAAATGTCTTACTCAGGATCATATAACGCATTAGTATTGGCATCAAAATTCACATTCAGTTTTTGTGATGCCAAATCCAGTATTCTTTCTACTAGAACAAATTGTCTCGGGCAGTCTTAGAGGAAATACGTTGTCCTCAACTAATATTGATGATGTTGTTGCTATTGTTCTATCACTAGTGCTATTCACACTGTTCTGAGACAATTTAGCTCTGTGCCCAGCACTAAGGATAAAAGAATACATGGAACCCAGGCCCGTCTTCAAGGCACATACAGCTTAATAGGGGACAAAGGAGACTAAAAATACTTTTACAGAAATAACTATGATAAAAGAGTATGAAAACTAAAAAGTCCATCCAAATTGTTGTGAGAAATTTAAGGCAAAAGCCAGTATTTTCAGCTGGTGTTGGGGGGGTGAGGGGTAGAGAAAGGCAGGCAGGGAAAATTTCATGGAAGAGGTGACACCGGACTTGGATCTCAAAGGATGGCAGGAATTTCAACAGCTGGAGATGAAAGGAAGGGTACCTGGAGGTATTGCAGGTATGGAAGGGGAAATGTCAGAAAAGCTATAGTAATCAAAAAGGGTAGGATGAGAGAGGAGAGTGTAAAGTCATTGTAAAACATTTCTCTTGTGAGAAGAAAAAAATGAGAAATTTATTTCTTAAATTCAATTTAAAATTTAAACAAAAAAAAAAACTACCCCAAAGCTCAGAGTACCCTTATGTATGGGACTTCCTCCAGCTCTACCCATTGCATTGTCAAAACTGAAACAGACGGAGCAGAAGGAGTGCATTCAGTTCTGAAACAGGAGCCAGAACAACAATCAGAAGATCCAGGCAATCTGCTCTGTTCCTCAGAAGGAGGATTTGCAAATAGTGGGGATGTGTTTTTTTTTCTCTTTATCTGCCTGTCTCCCTCCCTCTCTTTTTCTCTGCTCTTACTCTTTCTCTCTCTCTTTCATCACCCTCTCTTTTTTCTCATCTCTCTCTTTCTCTCTCTGTCTCTTTCTGTCTCTCTCTCTCTCTGTCTCTGTCTCTCTCTGTCTCTCTCTCTCTCCCCCCCCATCTCTCTCTCCATAATACCCCCTTCTACTCTGTCTCTTCCCTTCTGCCCAATATCCTTACAGAAGAAAAGTACTCATAGACCAAAGATTGGGAAAACCAAGTGGGAGTTAGAATTCAGCAGCACTCACTATGAACTGAAAGTTACAAAGTAGAAAGGTCTAAACTCCATCCTATATAGGCTATTTTGTGTAGTGAAAAGAGCATTATATTTGGTATCAGAAATTTAGTGACTTGTTCTTTCAGATATCACATTTGACCTTGGACAAGTCACTTAACTTCTCCTGGCCCCAGTTTCCCCATATATAAAACAAAAGCGCTGGATTAAATGACCTCTGAGGTTCCTTCTAACTCTAAATACTGGATCTTATGATCCTTAAAGTATGCAGATAACAAGTAGCAGAGGAAGGATTTGATCTGTGGAATTTTTATATGGATTTGGATTTGATATGTATATGATGTGGATATTTATGCAATAAAACAATTTGAAATGTCAGAGCAGGAGTTATTAACCTGGGATCCACAACCTGGGATCATGGAAAGGTTTGGTCCATGAATTTGGCTGGGGAAAACATTACATCTTTATTTTTACTCACCTCTAATTGAAATAGCATTTCCTTCAATGACAAATTTTAAAAAATTCCTCTGAAAGGGGCCCCAGGGCTTCACCAGGATGCCAAAGGACTCCATGACACAAAAGAAGTTAAGAATCTTTACCCTAAAACAACAGGCCATTGAGAATAGTGGAGTTTTGTTGGACAGTGTAACGATACTAGGATTTGAAGATCTTCCACGCCCCTTGAGCTTGCTGATGTAGCAGGAAGGGGTGGAGCAAGAGAACGCCGGAACCAAGCTAGTCTCCGTGCGGTGCGGCCTGGAAGCGGTGTCAGAGGCAGTGGCTGCGGCTGCGAACTCTTTTTGCTTTGAGCGGGC
>JAQQSV010002516.1:0-12969 GCA_028646515.1 Pseudochirops corinnae
TTAGTGTAGAAGCTACTAGATCCTGGGTTATCCTAATTGTTTTTCCACAATATTCAAATTGTTTCCTCCTGGCAGCTTGAAATACCTTCTTCTGATCTGAGGATTCCGGGACCTGGCTATAATATTTCTAGGAGTTTTCTTTTGGGGATCTTTTTCAAGAGGTGAGCAATGGATTCTTTCAAGTTCTGTTTTTCCCTCTGGTTCTAAAATATCAGGGCAATTTTCCTTGAGAATTTCTTGAAGGATGCTAAGTTCTTTTTTTGATCATGGCTTTCAGGTAGTCCAATAATTTTTAAGTTGTCTCTCCTGGATCTGTTTTCCAGGTCAGTGGATTTTTCAAGGAGATATTTTACATTGTCTTCTATTTTTTCTTTTGTTTAGATCTGTTTGATAGTATCTTGATTTCTCATAATGTCATTTACTTCCATTTGCTCCACTCTAATTTTGAAGGAGTTATTCTCTTCAGAATGCTTTTGAGATTCTTTTTCCATCTGGCAAAGTTGACTTTTTAAGGCATTCTCCTCATTGGCTTTTTGGGCCTCTTTTGTCATTTGAATTAATCTGTTTTTTAAGGTATTAATTTCTTCATCCAGGTTGTTGACTCTCTTCATGATTTTCTTGCATCATTCTTATTTCTCTTCCCAATTTTTCTTCTACTTCTCTCATTTGGTTTTCAAAATCTTTCTTCAGTTGATCTCTAGCTCTTTGGCAGTCTTCATGTTTCTTGGAAGCTTTTGGGGTAGGAGTTCTGAGTGCATTATCTTCCTCCCTTTCCCTGCTTTGTTCCTTCTTTTCCCGGAAGAAGGAATCTAGGGTTTCGTTGCTGTTCTTACTTTGCTTCCTATTGTAATGCCATGCACCAACAGATTCCCAAAGGAATGCTACTGTGAACAGCTTTTAGAGTTCAGATTACAAAATATAGTGAACACTGTTTATTCCACTACAAATCAAGACAAACATTCACAATATATCACAATACAATTTTCACATTACATCTTTTCACGGAAAATGGCCACACAGTTTTCACTATAGTGGCCACAATATTCAGAACAAGGAACAACAGAATCAAACTTCCACTCATGGGGCAACTCAATAGTTAATCATTCAAACAATTCAAAATAGAATACTCAAACTTCCACTCATGGGGCAATTCAATCATTAACAAGAAACAATAGAATACTCAAACTTCTACTCATGGGGCAATTCAATAATTAACAAGAAACAATAGAATAATCAAACTTCTACTCACAGGGAAAACATTAACTTACTCAGTCACTAGTCTAGATTCACAATTACTAAATATCATTAATCACAAATAGAGTCATTAGAAAACCACACAAACCCTCCACCCCTCGGTGTCCAAAAAAACCTCAGTTTCATCCAAAGGGAGGCCTTTTCTTCATCTTGACTCTGGGTGGTCTTTCTGATTCCCTGGATCCCCTGCCATGGTCCCAGCTCCCTCCTGAATCCACCAAACAGTCACCTGGATTCAGAAGAAGACAGCTCCCTTGTCCAATCCTCAGAAGTAGATAGCTCCCAGGTCCTTCTCCAGTCCTCAGGAAAGTCCCTGACACACACTGAAGTTCACAGGGTCCAGCACATCTCAAACTCTTCACCACTTCTCTTGCCTGGAACTCAAGGATCAGCCAGGCCATGAACAAACAAAGTCTTATCCAGGTCATGCTTCTTCAGGCAAGCCCTCTCAGCCTTCCAGGCAAGCCCAGGCAAGCCCTCTCAGCCTTCCCGGCCGCCCTCACCAGATTCTGGTCTCAGGAAAACTCCATCTCAGTTCTCAGTCAGTTCTCAGCTTCCAGATGCTGGGAGAGAAACTCTCTCTCTCTTTCTCAACCAGCATCAGTCTCCACAATTCTTCCTTCACCAGGGGCAGCATTCCAATTCTGTCTGTCTGTCTCTGGAATTCTTGCTTATGTACACACCTCAGCCAATCCCCTTCTTCCACACCAACAGGGGCTCAGCCAATCCCCTTCTTCCACATCAACAGGGGCTCAGCCAATCCCCTTCTTCCATATCAACAGGGGAGTTCATGCCTTCTCAACAGTGGGACAGAGTGTGTACCTTCCACACTTAGCACTTAAGTGCTAAGTATCTTGCTAAACTGATTACTATTACACCTATGCTTATTCATGGTTGCCATTCAGTGGTGTTTTGTTTGTTTTTTTTAATTCTGTGGAACTCTGCTTCCAGAGGGAACAGCTCTGTCCCAAATCGCTGGGATTTTCCCAGCTGTTGGAGCTTTTAGGAGGTTGCTGGGTCCCTCCCCAGCTCTGACTCACTGAAAAAAAAAAAACCTCAGTACCACCACCCAAGATCCAGATCCAGGCTGCTCAACTTGAGAGCACTTGGCCTCTGAATGATTGCTTGCCCCGCCCCTGCTGTCTGCAGTCTGGGAGCTCTGAAGCGGCAATGTGGAGGCGGGTGCAGAACCTACGCTTCCCGCTTCTTTGCCCTGGAGTCGGCTTGGCTGGACCCGCTTTTCTTCCCCGATTTTTAGACAAGTTCCACTAACCTGAGTCCTTTTATCTTATGGCTTGATAATTCTGGATACTGCCACACCTGCCACAAATCTGCCGTCCGGAAGCTCCAGCCACATTGGGGCTCGGCTTGTCCCCCGCTGGGGGACAAAAACTGCTGTTTCAGGCTGGGCTGGTTTCTGCTATCAGAGTTGAAATGATTGCTTTGAGCCAAGCTGCCTTCAGCAGGAATTATATCTGTGTGCGTTTTAGAGCCCTAGAATTTGTTTAGAGTCATATTTTTTGGGTATTTGATGTGGCTGTGTCGAAGCAGCGATTTCTTGCTGCTCCTATGCCGCCATCTTGGCTCTGCCCCCCAATAATATTTTTTTAAAGAGAAATATTAGAATGATAGAAGGAATAGACCAAATCAAGACAAACTAAATTTGGATGGTGGATTAGAACAGGAGGGTTAAAAGTAATGAAAAAAAGTGTAAAAAGTAATTATGTCAAACTGGCAAGGTCAGGAGGAGGTCACAGAACAGTAGAAACAGATTATTCCAATGATAGATTGCAATGGGTTATCACACATTCCTCCTCTCTCACAACCTTTTTCTTTGTAAAGAGAAGTTTAGAGTCAAAGGGAGAAAATACCATATGGGGACATAATGGAGGGAGACACACTATAAACAATCATAGCTTTGAATGTGAACAATTTAAATTCATCTTTCAAATTAAAGCTAGCACAATGAATTTGATGATAGAAACCATCAGTACATTTTTTCCAAATTACAAATACAAATATAATGATATAACAAGTTAAGATGATGGACAGCAGCAGAATTTATCATGCTTCAGTCAAACTCAAAAGATTTAATGTAGAAATAATGATCTCAGACAAGGAAACAATAAAAAGAGATTTTATCAAAGAGGTAAAAATGGGAACTCCACCAAGCTTAATGTTAACAAATGCAATGAAATAATATCAAAGCTATTATGTACTGAATGACATAAAGTCAAAATATATAAAGGAAAGATTAATAAACTTAGAGGGAAAAAGAGACAAAAGAATTACAGTAGTTCAAGATCTCATTGTGCCAGTTGCAGACTAAGACTTTTTTTAAATAACTAGAGTTGTTTATTAGAGTTGCATAAACAATATTAGTTTTTGAATATAATTTTCCCAATGGATTCTTTAAGATAAGACTTAATGTAAGGGCAAGCTGTTAGTCTTCATTGTGAGCATTGACCATCAATAATTAAAATGCCTCTAACTGATAATAGTACAGTTAATAAAATACCAAGTAAAATGAAAGTTTCCTCTCAATTATTATTTGTTGTTTAAACATTAGAATTGACAATGAATTAAAAAGTCTCTACTAAACACTAAAATAGAAATTCCAAAAATAAAAAAAAATGAACGATTGAAGCAAAAAAGATATTAAAATGATAAAAAAAAAAAAAACTCTTGGTACTTTTTAGAGAAAAAAACTAATGAACATAAACTTTACCTAATATATTCTTTTAAAAAATTAATAAAATTGCTACTATTCAAATTTTAAAATGTACAGAAAATAAAGGAAACTATTAGAGAATATTTGCTCAATTGCATGGAGAAATGCTAACCAGTTAAATGAAATGAATAATGCATATTAATAAGATTATAAACACTCAGCATAACAAAAATAAAAATAGAGCACTTTACTCAATCTTAGAAAAATTTTGAAAAACGAATGTTTGCAAAAGTAAATAATATATACAACAAAAAGTTTTCTCTGAATAAATAGGATCTTAATAGACAAACCAGGAGGAAACAAGAAAGAAAACAGGAAACTATGGACCAAAATCCCTCATGAATTGTAATGTAAAATATTAACAAAAATGATATGCCAATCCACTAAAAAGATTATATACTCTGAGATGGTTTGATTAATATTAAGATCATAGATATAGTTCAGTATTAGGGAAATTACTGAATGTGTTATTTAAAACAACAAAAATCATAATATTATGTTAATGGCTGCAAGAAAATCTTTTGAAAAAATATGTGACACCTATTTCTGTTAAAAAAAACTTTATTAACAGTAGAAATTATTGTACTATTTAGTATGAAAAAATTTAATCTAAAACTGAAAGCCTGCATTATTTATAATGGAGAAGGGACAAAGATCTTTCTAATAAATCAGATGTGTTAATAAGGATTTTCATTATCTCTGTTATCATTGGCTGCAATTCTAGAAGTATGAGAATATGAGAACAAGAAATTTATAAACCAGTGGAAAGGAAAGAAAATTATTCATTTTAAAGATCATATGATAGTCTAATTAAAGAAGTCCATAGATTCAAATAAAGGTTATAGAAAAAAATGATAAATCTGGTGAAGTAGTAGGCTATAACCTAAACCCACAAAATCATAAGCTTTTCTATAAATTAACCCAAAAGAAGGGACAGAAACATAAATTCCATCCATAATCACCAAGTCTAACTTCTCATGATCCCAGGAACTATAGCATGCCACTACTGTATAAAGGATTTGTTTGGCAAGGATCCTGGAATGGTTTGCCATTTTCTTCTCCGTGAGCAAACATAAGTTAAGTGACCTACCCAGGGTCACACAGCTAGTAAGTGTCTGAAGATGGATCTGAACTCAGGTCTTCCTGACTCCAGTCCCACATTCTATCCCTTGGTGGATATAATAACTAGAGAGTGTATAAAATACATAGGAATATACTTACCTGAGACAAAAATTGGAATTATATTAATAAAACTACAAAACATTGTACAGAAATAAAAAAGACAAGTAATTGAAATGGAATTAGTTGTTCGTGATTTGGGCTCTGGTCATATAGAAAAAATGGCAATACTACCGAAATTGATTTGTGGATTCAGTGGTATACTAACAAAACTATAAAACATCATTATATAAAACTAGATAAAATTACAACAAAATTTATATGTAAAAATATGTCAAGCACCTCAAAGAAATGAAAACCAAAAAGTATGAGGACCTACCATTCCCAGATCTCAAATCTTCCTATAAATCCGTCATAATTAAATAAATGAGTTATTTGTTAAACACACACACACACACACATACACACACACATGCCTATCAAAACATATATATAAATAAAACAAAGTATATACATGATACTTTTTACATATATAGCCATATTTAGTTCCTATTATATTGTAAGTGTTTTAGAGGGGGTAAAAAGCAAGGTTTTATATGAAGCCTAGGGGAGTAAAATCATTAGCCTTATTGGAATTAGGAATTCACTGTGGGAAGTGAGTTGAGACTTCATAGAGGTTTTGGCATTTGGAGTTTGAGTTGGGCAATAAAGGATCTCTTTCTCAGCTTAACTAGTGCAACATTTTCCAGCTAGGCTTTAATTCCTCCAAGGAATATGGCTTCAACAAACCATACTGGGTTTCTAGATAATTTGAAATACCTCATTGAGTGGAATATTATTCATATTGTTATAGGATCACAGAATTTAGAACTTGAAGGGATCTTAGGATTTATTTATTCCAACCTTCTTATTTTATACTTGAGGGAATTAAGCAACTTTGGTCCTTTTTTTTTCTTGAAAGAGGAAGTCTACTTAAGTCCATCAAATTTATGGAACATACATGAGTAAAAGAAAATTGTTTCTGATTTTTTTTTAATGTTTGTAAGATTTGTAATTTTACAAACTAAAATTTAAAATACATATATTTTAATTCTTTCCCTTGTATAGGTTTACCCTCATGTCTAGCATGGGTTTCTTTCTCACTTCCACTTCAGATCCCCACCTTATTTCTTAGATAGTACTAAAGAGCTAAATTCCTATGCTTTCTCTCACCTCTAGTGCCTCCATTTTTCCTCTTATATTTGACTTTATGCGTACAAGTTGTTTTCTTTGATAGAATGTGAGATCTTTGGGAGAAAGAATTCTTTTGTTTTTGTCTTTGTATTCCCAGAAGCTATGCCAGTGCTTGAAACATAGTAGAAGCTTAATAAATGCTTATTGAATGATTCAGGTAGGATGGATATATGTGGAAAGAATAAGCAATATGCCTTGAATGAGAGTTAGAATGTTCAAATTTAAGCCAGCAGAAAAGAGGCAGCAGATATGTGGTTGATGTTAAAAATGAATTAAATCTAATGCCAAAGATATATGGTGCATTTGAAGGTTATTAAATTTTAAACCTGGAAAACTAGGAGTTTGTTTTTATCATATCGTTGGCTGTGTAAAGCATAAAGCCAGAATTGTTTTTTTAAAAATTGGAAAACTTCAAACTTATTTACTATAAGATTTTCATAAATTATTTACATGTTTGTTTTTTAAACTTATCCATAGAAAATGTAAATATGATTTCTTTCATTTTAAAATGTGTAATTCTCTTGCCTTTTTTTTTCAAGTTACACATCTTTCTTCTGCCATTCGGTTGGGTTGTTCAATACAAACAAAAGTTCATTTTTCTTTCTCTGAAAATACATACAGAGAAAGAATAACAATAAAACAAAAAAGTTTTCTTTTAATCAGTTTTCTTTAAAAAGCTCTCAAGGAGAACTCATTCTGTATTACTTTTGTAACTTTAAAAAAGTTCTGCTTTTTTGTTTGTTCTAGTGACTTTGTAAAATAGTAAATTGCAAATACTTTAAGGAATTTCAAATGACTACTCAAAATTGAAAAATGTTATAAATGCTATATTTCTAATTGACATAATTTTCCATATATTCATAATAGTCATTAATATGAGTTTATAAATTGAGGACAGGCAAGAGACCAGTTAATAACCAAGAAAGCAAAGAGTCCATAACAAAAGATTTGAGTAAATTTACATCATAGGCCATCAACACATCTTAAGAGAGATACAATCTCTTAATTCGTTACTTTTGCTGAATATCTTTATCATCCTCCTAGTATGCCAATCAATAGATAATGCTGTTTTTGGTGACTATATGTATGAAATGGTAACAGTCTGGTTTCCACAAATTCTATAGGAACAATGGATGTTGCAAAGACAGATGTTGCACAGGATATGGGAAGGAAGGGCAGAGAGACCCTATCCGATCATATAGCTGGAAGAAATCTGTAGGTTTCCTCTTGGAGGAGGCTTAGGCTAAACTGATTCAAACTGACCAGGGTCAAGGGATGGTCACCAACTTTTTATTAACTTGCATGCTTAATTAGCACCATACATATTGACTGACACACACTACATAGAATTAGAGACTCATTATCTGATCCTGCAACCCATGTTAGCCCATATTTGGGAGGAGGGAACACATGAAGGAGTAATATGTAGTTGACAGGTCAGAAAGATTGTAACTCAAAAGAGTTGGAACCAGTCCCACTTCTGAAGGGAGGGACCAGGCAGAACTAGCAGCATAAAAAGACTCCCATTTGTCTGATTCTCTGTAGTCTTTTGAAGAAATTATCCATTTATTTAAGAAAGAATAAATGTAAAATAAAGGTAATGAAAACCTTCCTGGCTTTCCAATGAGTATTGCTTATCCCTAGACTATGTATATTTCTCACATATATATTCTGATGTAGTTAGGGTTACGGATGCTTGAGACCCCAAAATACCAACGCTCTGGTTCCTGCCAAACAAATTCAAATCAAGTCTTCTCTCTCAGCCAAAGAAAAGCAAAATTTATTAAAAGTTTGCCATAGTGGGTTGACTCTTAAGGAGCCTCAGTATCTGTGATGCTTGCATTGGGCAAGCAGGCAAGAGTAAATCTATCACAGAGTAAGTCTGTCACAGAGTAAGTCTGTGCTAGGTGCTATGCTATATGCTGTGGCACTCTCACACCACATGGAGGGAAGATGGGGTCTTATATACAGAAAGGTTGTGGGAAGAATCTAGGGGTTATCTAGAACAGGAATTTGGGGAGGGTCTCCAAGAGGAGGTAGATGAGGTCAGACTCCAGTAATAAGTTTGGGGAGGGTCTTCATGAATCACATGACTCAGACTCCAGTAATGATTGATTAAGGGTGGGAAGTTGCTGCAGGCTACCTGGAGCTGGAAGACAATGGTGGGCTACCAGTTCAAGGGTGGAACAAGAGGATCAAGGGTGGAAAATTGCTGGACAAAGGAGGGCTAAAGACTTGGGCAGAGCCACAACTTAAGGCCCATGGCCTCAGGCAAATACCTTACATTCCATGATTCAAGGAGAGCTCAAGGGGCCTCCCAAAGCCTGCACCTCATCATATTCCAGATGTTTTTCCCTTGTCTTAGAATCCCACAATGATCTTTTCAATGACTGAAAATATTCTTCACTGGAATTAAATTCATATCTTAGAATGTATATCAATTAGGGATAAAATGAAGTAATTTACTTAGACTATGCCAATACCAGGGAAATTATTGAAAAAATTCTTCAAATGAAAAAAAAACTAATTTTCTACAAGGTAGTTATTTATGTAGCATATATAATTACATATACTATGTCAGAAACATAAATAGTAAGAATTATATTATTCTTAGAGATAGTATGATATTATGAATAGAGAGCTCCTCCTGAAACCAAGAAGCCAGGAAAACTTGGTTCAAATTCTACCTCTGACAAATACTGAATGTATGATCCTGGGCAAGTGTCTTATACTTTCTTTCTTTTAGGTAGCTCCCTAAACAAGAATTCATAAAACCCTGGGTACATGAACTTTTGAAATATATATTTTTATAAATTATTCCAATGCAACTGATTTCCTTTCTAATCTCATATTTATTTTATGTATATATCAAAAGAAAACAAAGCATTATTTTAAGAGAAGGTCCATAAATTTCATTAGACTAACAAAAGAATCTATAAACTATAAAGGTTAACGAGCCTGTGGCCTAAGACTTGTTAACCTGAAAAGTTTGGTTAAAAGAGACAAACAGTCTAGGTGATATGCATTTTTTCATTTATTCCCTTAATGTTAATTGACACGTGTACACAGAGTCAGAGCCGAAGTTCTGACTGTCTGATATAAGATTTAACATAGATTTTATATATTTTTGCACAATCCCAGGATGTTTATGTCCCTCGGATTTATGACCTCCACATGAATACAGGACAAATGACAAGAAAGTGGAGATCTACCTTCTCAGGATGTCTCTGTGTTTCCTATCTGGAATGTATCCCCAAGAGAATTTCTGAATTTCCAAGCATCCTGTCACAAGCTCGGGCAGGGAGCAGGGGGGTGGGGGGCGTGGGGGGGCGCAAAATCCTATTCCTAATCTTATCTGGTCTTTAAAGTTGCAGAAACAGGAAAGGGCATTTTAAAGCAAAGCAAAGCCATCTGATTAATTCAGATTTTGGATTAATTTGATATTTAATGATTATCAGACTTTAAGTTGCAGAGAATTTCTGCCTCTTGTTGGTAGGGGGAGTTTCCTCACTTGGGAGTTCTGTAAAATAATGGAATGACAATCCTACTCCCTATCCCTGATATGAATAATTGTTATTATTGTTCATGAACCTCTGCTACTATGAGGTGATTCCTGCTTTCTTTTTCTTGCCTAAATGCTTATAAACTATATCTCTACCAATCTGCTTTTGGTAGGAAGCAGTGTCAAACTTCTTAGTATTTTGTTTGAAAATTTCATTTTTTCCCCTCTTCCATCAAATTGGGACATTTATATAGTCCTGTGATGTGTCTCTCTTTCGCTAAGATTTTTCAAATATCACCATAATGATTCCATACTCACAATCTTTAAATTCTTTCAACATCCTTGGAACTACTTTGATAAGCAAATTACATAATCCCCTTATTTTGATTGTATTTTATTTCTTGTTAACTATTTCTGTTTCATACTTCCAAATATGACCATCATTTTCCTAGATTGTGCAAAAAAGAACAAAAGTGGAGTTGAATTACCCAGTTCTTGTTGTTTTTTGTTTTTTTTTTTCCCATCCTCTGAGCAGTATTCTTGGCCATTGCTTATGCCTTCTCTCTTTTTTCTTGACAGTTAAAATAGCTCTTTTTCATTAACTTTGGTATTTTTTTAAACAGTTTCAGCTTATTGGCAGCTAGTGCCTTAGTGTACAGAGTGCTGCATGGGGACTCAAGGAGTCTTGAGTTCAAATCTTCCATCACAATCTTATTTAGAAGTGTTATCTCCTCTAACTCATTAAAACTCTCCCAGTCCTAGTCTCTTCAAGTTTAAAATAGAAGTATTAATAGATACCTCACAGAATTGTTGAGAGGTGCAATTAGAATAAAATAAGTTCCATCTACTCAATATCCTTCTTAAAATCTGATGAACCATATCAAACACAGTGATCCATACGCGATCTGAGCAACAGCAGTCCTAAAGCTTCCTTATTCCTGTACAAAATAGACCTGAGTTCAAATCCTGCCTAAGTTATAATCGTAGGCAAGTCCACTTGCCTCTCTCAGCCTCAGCTTTCTCATCTATAAAATACGAATAAATATAGGACCTATTTCACAAGGTTATTGAGAGGATCAAAGAGATAATGGATGTTAAATGTTTTGCTAATCTTAAAACAGAATATGTACACTATAAATTTGCTTATTACTACCTATTACAATTACCTGCTATACTGTTACCTGTTATTATTAGCTCATATTAAAATGGGCTCTAATTTTCCTAACTATTCTTAGAGAACTGTGCCACTTTTATGTACAAATTTAGAGAGCTATCCTTGATTCTATCCTCTGTTCTTACCACTGGGTAATCATTGCTAATTGCTGAACTCTTGTTGCCATTGGGTGAGTAACTTTGGGCACCTCTCTCTACCTTTTCTTCTTCATCAGAACAATTTCTGTCCACATTTTCAGAAATGTCATCTTGTTATAACATTATAATTCTTCAGTCTACTTTATTTTTTGAGTCTCAAGTCATGAGATGGTACCTACATTTTCTTGGATCACTTTATATATTTGTTCTAAAATCTAGAGTACATATCAAGCTGTGCCTAAAGTTGCCCTCCTTTTCAATCACAATCTCACAGATGACATAGTCACTTCTTCTTAATCATCTCATCATGTCCCCTGCCCCTTTTCCTTATCATTGGACTACAATTTCTTTTTTTCTTTTTTTTAAATTAAATTTTATGTTTAATTTTAATTTACAACATTCATTTCCACAAGGTTTTGAGTTACAAAATTTCTCCCTGTCTTTTCCCTGGCTACCCCAAAACAGCAATCCCACTGAATACCCTCTCCCCCAATTTTCTCTCTACTATATCCTCCCCCATACCCCTTCTTCCAGTAGGAAAAGATGGATCTCCATTCCTCAGTGCCTGTATATCTTATTTCCCAGTTGCACATAAAATAATAATATTAATATTTTTAAAACTTTTTGATTTTAAAAGTTTTGGATTCCAGATTCTTTCCCTTTTTCCCTTGTCAAAGAAGATAAGCAATTCAAGATAGGTTGTACATGTGTAGTTATGCAAAACATTTCCATTGTGAATGACAATATATTTCCTTCCATCCTATCCTGCCCCCCACTTGTTCTATTTTCCACTTTTACTCTGTCCTTTTCAATAATGTGTGCTTCTAACTACCTCCCCCCCAATCTGCCCTCCCTTCTATCAACCCCCCTCTTATCCTCTTCCCCCCTACTTTCCTGTAGGGTAAGATACCCAATTTAGTGTGTATGTCATTCCCTCTCTAAGCCAAATTCAATGAGAGTAAGGTTGACCCATTCCATTTTGCCTTCTTTTTCTTCTCCTCCATTGTAACAGTTTTCCCTTGCCTCTTATATATGAGATAATTTGCCCTATTTTGTCTCTCCCTTTCTCCTCTCATTATATAACTCTCTTACCTCTTAATTTTATTTTTTAAATATCATCCCTTACTATTGAATTGATTCTGTGCCCTCTGCCTATGTATACATGTACACATATATACACACACTCATATATGTATTCATACACCCATATACCCTCCTATATAGACATATATATGTATGTATACCTATATTTACATTTATATTCCCTTCACCTATCCTTATACTGAGAAAAGTTTCATAAGTTACAATTATCATTTCTCCATGTAGGCATGTAAATAGTTCAGCTTTGATAAGTTCCTTATGATTTCTTTTCCCTGCTTACCTTCTAATGCTTCTCTTCATTCTTGTGTTTTAATGTCAAATTTTCTATTCAACTTTGGTTTCTTCATCAAGAATGTTTGAAAGGCCACTATTTCATTGAATGACCATATTTTCCCCTAAAACATTATACTCAGTTCTGCTGGGTAGGTGATTCTCGGTTTTAGTCCTATCTCCTTTGACCTCTGGAAAATCATATTCCAAGGCCTTTGATCCCTTAATGTAGAAGCTTCTAGATCTTGTGTTATCCTGATTGTTTTTCCATAATGTTCAAATTGTTTCTTCTTAGCTTCTTGTAATATTTTCTCCTTGATCTGGTAACTCCAGAACCCGGCTATAACATTCCGAGAAGTTTTCTTTAAGGGATCTTTTTCAAGAGGTGATCAGTGAATTCTTTCAATTTCTTTTTTGCCCTCTGGTTCTAAAATATCAGGGCAATTTT
>JAQQSV010002516.1:13069-26237 GCA_028646515.1 Pseudochirops corinnae
ACTTTATGAGAAATCAAGATACTATTAAACAGATCCAAAAAATGAAAAAAAATAGAAGGCAATGTGAAATATTTCATTGGAAAAAACACTGACCTGGAAAATAGATCCAGGAGAGAAAATTTAAAAATTATTGGACTACCTGAAAGCCATGATAAAAAAAAAAAATAATCAGATATCACCTTTTAAGAAATTCTCAAGGAAAATTGCCCTGATATTTTAGAACCAGAGGGCAAAAAAGAAATTGAAAGAATTCACTGATCACCTCTTGAAAAAGATCCCTTAAAGAAAACTTCTCGGAATGTTATAGCCGGGTTCTGGAGTTACCAGATCAAGGAGAAAATATTACAAGAAGCTAAGAAGAAACAATTTGAACATTATGGAAAAACAATCAGGATAACACAAGATCTAGAAGCTTCTACATTAAGGGATCAAAGGCCTTGGAATATGATTTTCCAGAGGTCAAAGGAGATAGGACTAAAACCGAGAATCACCTACCCAGCAGAACTGAGTATAATGTTTTAGGGGAAAATATGGTCATTCAATGAAATAGTGGCCTTTCAAACATTCTTGATGAAGAAACCAAAGTTGAATAGAAAATTTGACATTAAAACACAAGAATGAAGAGAAGCATTAGAAGGTAAGCAGGGAAAAGAAATCATAAGGAACTTATCAAAGCTGAACTATTTACATGCCTACATGGAGAAATGATAATTGTAACTTATGAAACTTTTCTCAGTATAAGGATAGGTGAAGGGAATATAAATGTAAATATAGGTATACATACATATATATGTCTATATAGGAGGGTATATGGGTGTATGAATACATATATGAGTGTGTGTATATATGTGTACATGTATACATAGGCAGAGGGCACAGAATCAATTCAATAGTAAGGGATGATATTTAAAAAATAAAATTAAGAGGTAAGAGAGTTATATAATGAGAGGAGAAAGGGAGAGACAAAATAGGGCAAATTATCTCATATATAAGAGGCAAGGGAAAACTGTTACAATGGAGGAGAAGAAAAAGAAGGCAAAATGGAATGGGTCAACCTTACTCTCATTGAATTTGGCTTAGAGAGGGAATGACATACACACTAAATTGGGTATCTTACCCTACAGGAAAGTAGGGGGGAAGAGGATAAGAGGGGGGTTGATAGAAGGGAGGGCAGATTGGGGGGGAGGTAGTTAGAAGCACACATTATTGAAAAGGACAGAGTAAAAGTGGAAAATAGAACAAGTGGGGGGCAGGATAGGATGGAAGGAAATATATTGTCATTCACAATGGAAATGTTTTGCATAACTACACATGTACAACCTATCTTGAATTGCTTATCTTCTTTGACAAGGGAAAAAGGGAAAGAATCTGGAATCCAAAACTTTTAAAATCAAAAAGTTTTAAAAATATTAATATTATTATTTTATGTGCAACTGGGAAATAAGATATACAGGCACTGAGGAATGGAGATCCATCTTTTCCTACTGGAAGAAGGGGTATGGGGGAGGATATAGTAGAGAGAAAATTGGGGGAGAGGGTATTCAGTGGGATTGCTGTTTTGGGGTAGCCAGGGAAAAGACAGGGAGAAATTTTGTAACTCAAAACCTTGTGGAAATGAATGTTGTAAATTAAAATTAAACATAAAATTTAATTTAAAAAAAAGAAAAAAAGAAATTGTAGTCCAATGATAAGGAAAAGGGGCAGGGGACATGATGAGATGATTAAGAAGAAGTGACTATGTCATCTGTGAGATTGTGATTGAAAAGGAGGGCAACTTTAGGCACAGCTTGATATGTACTCTAGATTTTAGAACAAATATATAAAGTGATCCAAGAAAATGTAGGTACCATCTCATGACTTGAGACTCAAAAAATAAAGTAGACTGAAGAATTATAATGTTATAACAAGATGACATTTCTGAAAATGTGGACAGAAATTGTTCTGATGAAGAAGAAAAGGTAGAGAGAGGTGCCCAAAGTTACTCACCCAATGGCAACAAGAGTTCAGCAATTAGCAATGATTACCCAGTGGTAAGAACAGAGGATAGAATCAAGGATAGCTCTCTAAATTTGTACATAAAAGTGGCACAGTTCTCTAAGAATAGTTAGGAAAATTAGAGCCCATTTTAATATGAGCTAATAATAACAGGTAACAGTATAGCAGGTAATTGTAATAGGTAGTAATAAGCAAATTTATAGTGTACATATTCTGTTTTAAGATTAGCAAAACATTTAACATCCATTATCTCTTTGATCCTCTCAATAACCTTGTGAAATAGGTCCTATATTTATTCGTATTTTATAGATGAGAAAGCTGAGGCTGAGAGAGGCAAGTGGACTTGCCTACGATTATAACTTAGGCAGGATTTGAACTCAGGTCTATTTTGTACAGGAATAAGGAAGCTTTAGGACTGCTGTTGCTCAGATCGCGTATGGATCACTGTGTTTGATATGGTTCATCAGATTTTAAGAAGGATATTGAGTAGATGGAACTTATTTTATTCTAATTGCACCTCTCAACAATTCTGTGAGGTATCTATTAATACTTCTATTTTAAACTTGAAGAGACTAGGACTGGGAGAGTTTTAATGAGTTAGAGGAGATAACACTTCTAAATAAGATTGTGATGGAAGATTTGAACTCAAGACTCCTTGAGTCCCCATGCAGCACTCTGTACACTAAGGCACTAGCTGCCAATAAGCTGAAACTGTTTAAAAAAATACCAAAGTTAATGAAAAAGAGCTATTTTAACTGTCAAGAAAAAAGAGAGAAGGCATAAGCAATGGCCAAGAATACTGCTCAGAGGATGGGAAAAAAAAAAACAAAAAACAACAAGAACTGGGTAATTCAACTCCACTTTTGTTCTTTTTTGCACAATCTAGGAAAATGATGGTCATATTTGGAAGTATGAAACAGAAATAGTTAACAAGAAATAAAATACAATCAAAATAAGGGGATTATGTAATTTGCTTATCAAAGTAGTTCCAAGGATGTTGAAAGAATTTAAAGATTGTGAGTATGGAATCATTATGGTGATATTTGAAAAATCTTAGCGAAAGAGAGACACATCACAGGACTATATAAATGTCCCAATTTGATGGAAGAGGGGAAAAAATGAAATTTTCAAACAAAATACTAAGAAGTTTGACACTGCTTCCTACCAAAAGCAGATTGGTAGAGATATAGTTTATAAGCATTTAGGCAAGAAAAAGAAAGCAGGAATCACCTCATAGTAGCAGAGGTTCATGAACAATAATAACAATTATTCATATCAGGGATAGGGAGTAGGATTGTCATTCCATTATTTTACAGAACTCCCAAGTGAGGAAACTCCCCCTACCAACAAGAGGCAGAAATTCTCTGCAACTTAAAGTCTGATAATCATTAAATATCAAATTAATCCAAAATCTGAATTAATCAGATGGCTTTGCTTTGCTTTAAAATGCCCTTTCCTGTTTCTGCAACTTTAAAGACCAGATAAGATTAGGAATAGGATTTTGCGCCCCCCCACGCCCCCCACCCCCCTGCTCCCTGCCCGAGCTTGTGACAGGATGCTTGGAAATTCAGAAATTCTCTTGGGGATACATTCCAGATAGGAAACACAGAGACATCCTGAGAAGGTAGATCTCCACTTTCTTGTCATTTGTCCTGTATTCATGTGGAGGTCATAAATCCGAGGGACATAAACATCCTGGGATTGTGCAAAAATATATAAAATCTATGTTAAATCTTATATCAGACAGTCAGAACTTCGGCTCTGACTCTGTGTACACGTGTCAATTAACATTAAGGGAATAAATGAAAAAATGCATATCACCTAGACTGTTTGTCTCTTTTAACCAAACTTTTCAGGTTAACAAGTCTTAGGCCACAGGCTCGTTAACCTTTATAGTTTATAGATTCTTTTGTTAGTCTAATGAAATTTATGGACCTTCTCTTAAAATAATGCTTTGTTTTCTTTTGATATATACATAAAATAAATATGAGATTAGAAAGGAAATCAGTTGCATTGGAATAATTTATAAAAATATATATTTCAAAAGTTCATGTACCCAGGGTTTTATGAATTCTTGTTTAGGGAGCTACCTAAAAGAAAGAAAGTATAAGACACTTGCCCAGGATCATACATTCAGTATTTGTCAGAGGTAGAATTTGAACCAAGTTTTCCTGGCTTCTTGGTTTCAGGAGGAGCTCTCTATTCATAATATCATACTATCTCTAAGAATAATATAATTCTTACTATTTATGTTTCTGACATAGTATATGTAATTATATATGCTACATAAATAACTACCTTGTAGAAAATTAGTTTTTTTTTCATTTGAAGAATTTTTTCAATAATTTCCCTGGTATTGGCATAGTCTAAGTAAATTACTTCATTTTATCCCTAATTGATATACATTCTAAGATATGAATTTAATTCCAGTGAAGAATATTTTCAGTCATTGAAAAGATCATTGTGGGATTCTAAGACAAGGGAAAAACATCTGGAATATGATGAGGTGCAGGCTTTGGGAGGCCCCTTGAGCTCTCCTTGAATCATGGAATGTAAGGTATTTGCCTGAGGCCATGGGCCTTAAGTTGTGGCTCTGCCCAAGTCTTTAGCCCTCCTTTGTCCAGCAATTTTCCACCCTTGATCCTCTTGTTCCACCCTTGAACTGGTAGCCCACCATTGTCTTCCAGCTCCAGGTAGCCTGCAGCAACTTCCCACCCTTAATCAATCATTACTGGAGTCTGAGTCATGTGATTCATGAAGACCCTCCCCAAACTTATTACTGGAGTCTGACCTCATCTACCTCCTCTTGGAGACCCTCCCCAAATTCCTGTTCTAGATAACCCCTAGATTCTTCCCACAACCTTTCTGTATATAAGACCCCATCTTCCCTCCATGTGGTGTGAGAGTGCCACAGCATATAGCATAGCACCTAGCACAGACTTACTCTGTGACAGACTTACTCTGTGATAGATTTACTCTTGCCTGCTTGCCCAATGCAAGCATCACAGATACTGAGGCTCCTTAAGAGTCAACCCACTATGGCAAACTTTTAATAAATTTTGCTTTTCTTTGGCTGAGAGAGAAGACTTGATTTGAATTTGTTTGGCAGGAACCAGAGCGTTGGTATTTTGGGGTCTCAAGCATCCGTAACCCTAACTACATCAGAATATATATGTGAGAAATATACATAGTCTAGGGATAAGCAATACTCATTGGAAAGCCAGGAAGGTTTTCATTACCTTTATTTTACATTTATTCTTTCTTAAATAAATGGATAATTTCTTCAAAAGACTACAGAGAATCAGACAAATGGGAGTCTTTTTATGCTGCTAGTTCTGCCTGGTCCCTCCCTTCAGAAGTGGGACTGGTTCCAACTCTTTTGAGTTACAATCTTTCTGACCTGTCAACTACATATTACTCCTTCATGTGTTCCCTCCTCCCAAATATGGGCTAACATGGGTTGCAGGATCAGATAATGAGTCTCTAATTCTATGTAGTGTGTGTCAGTCAATATGTATGGTGCTAATTAAGCATGCAAGTTAATAAAAAGTTGGTGACCATCCCTTGACCCTGGTCAGTTTGAATCAGTTTAGCCTAAGCCTCCTCCAAGAGGAAACCTACAGATTTCTTCCAGCTATATGATCGGATAGGGTCTCTCTGCCCTTCCTTCCCATATCCTGTGCAACATCTGTCTTTGCAACATCCATTGTTCCTATAGAATTTGTGGAAACCAGACTGTTACCATTTCATACATATAGTCACCAAAAACAGCATTATCTATTGATTGGCATACTAGGAGGATGATAAAGATATTCAGCAAAAGTAACGAATTAAGAGATTGTATCTCTCTTAAGATGTGTTGATGGCCTATGATGTAAATTTACTCAAATCTTTTGTTATGGACTCTTTGCTTTCTTGGTTATTAACTGGTCTCTTGCCTGTCCTCAATTTATAAACTCATATTAATGACTATTATGAATATATGGAAAATTATGTCAATTAGAAATATAGCATTTATAACATTTTTCAATTTTGAGTAGTCATTTGAAATTCCTTAAAGTATTTGCAATTTACTATTTTACAAAGTCACTAGAACAAACAAAAAAGCAGAACTTTTTTAAAGTTACAAAAGTAATACAGAATGAGTTCTCCTTGAGAGCTTTTTAAAGAAAACTGATTAAAAGAAAACTTTTTTGTTTTATTGTTATTCTTTCTCTGTATGTATTTTCAGAGAAAGAAAAATGAACTTTTGTTTGTATTGAACAACCCAACCGAATGGCAGAAGAAAGATGTGTAACTTGAAAAAAAAAGGCAAGAGAATTACACATTTTAAAATGAAAGAAATCATATTTACATTTTCTATGGATAAGTTTAAAAAACAAACATGTAAATAATTTATGAAAATCTTATAGTAAATAAGTTTGAAGTTTTCCAATTTTTAAAAAAACAATTCTGGCTTTATGCTTTACACAGCCAACGATATGATAAAAACAAACTCCTAGTTTTCCAGGTTTAAAATTTAATAACCTTCAAATGCACCATATATCTTTGGCATTAGATTTAATTCATTTTTAACATCAACCACATATCTGCTGCCTCTTTTCTGCTGGCTTAAATTTGAACATTCTAACTCTCATTCAAGGCATATTGCTTATTCTTTCCACATATATCCATCCTACCTGAATCATTCAATAAGCATTTATTAAGCTTCTACTATGTTTCAAGCACTGGCATAGCTTCTGGGAATACAAAGACAAAAACAAAAGAATTCTTTCTCCCAAAGATCTCACATTCTATCAAAGAAAACAACTTGTACGCATAAAGTCAAATATAAGAGGAAAAATGGAGGCACTAGAGGTGAGAGAAAGCATAGGAATTTAGCTCTTTAGTACTATCTAAGAAATAAGGTGGGGATCTGAAGTGGAAGTGAGAAAGAAACCCATGCTAGACATGAGGGTAAACCTATACAAGGGAAAGAATTAAAATATATGTATTTTAAATTTTAGTTTGTAAAATTACAAATCTTACAAACATTAAAAAAAAATCAGAAACAATTTTCTTTTACTCATGTATGTTCCATAAATTTGATGGACTTAAGTAGACTTCCTCTTTCAAGAAAAAAAAAGGACCAAAGTTGCTTAATTCCCTCAAGTATAAAATAAGAAGGTTGGAATAAATAAATCCTAAGATCCCTTCAAGTTCTAAATTCTGTGATCCTATAACAATATGAATAATATTCCACTCAATGAGGTATTTCAAATTATCTAGAAACCCAGTATGGTTTGTTGAAGCCATATTCCTTGGAGGAATTAAAGCCTAGCTGGAAAATGTTGCACTAGTTAAGCTGAGAAAGAGATCCTTTATTGCCCAACTCAAACTCCAAATGCCAAAACCTCTATGAAGTCTCAACTCACTTCCCACAGTGAATTCCTAATTCCAATAAGGCTAATGATTTTACTCCCCTAGGCTTCATATAAAACCTTGCTTTTTACCCCCTCTAAAACACTTACAATATAATAGGAACTAAATATGGCTATATATGTAAAAAGTATCATGTATATACTTTGTTTTATTTATATATATGTTTTGATAGGCATGTGTGTGTGTATGTGTGTGTGTGTGTGTGTTTAACAAATAACTCATTTATTTAATTATGACGGATTTATAGGAAGATTTGAGATCTGGGAATGGTAGGTCCTCATACTTTTTGGTTTTCATTTCTTTGAGGTGCTTGACATATTTTTACATATAAATTTTGTTGTAATTTTATCTAGTTTTATATAATGATGTTTTATAGTTTTGTTAGTATACCACTGAATCCACAAATCAATTTCGGTAGTATTGCCATTTTTTCTATATGACCAGAGCCCAAATCACGAACAACTAATTCCATTTCAATTACTTGTCTTTTTTATTTCTGTACAATGTTTTGTAGTTTTATTAATATAATTCCAATTTTTGTCTCAGGTAAGTATATTCCTATGTATTTTATACACTCTCTAGTTATTATATCCACCAAGGGATAGAATGTGGGACTGGAGTCAGGAAGACCTGAGTTCAGATCCATCTTCAGACACTTACTAGCTGTGTGACCCTGGGTAGGTCACTTAACTTATGTTTGCTCACGGAGAAGAAAATGGCAAACCATTCCAGGATCCTTGCCAAACAAATCCTTTATACAGTAGTGGCATGCTATAGTTCCTGGGATCATGAGAAGTTAGACTTGGTGATTATGGATGGAATTTATGTTTCTGTCCCTTCTTTTGGGTTAATTTATAGAAAAGCTTATGATTTTGTGGGTTTAGGTTATAGCCTACTACTTCACCAGATTTATCATTTTTTTCTATAACCTTTATTTGAATCTATGGACTTCTTTAATTAGACTATCATATGATCTTTAAAATGAATAATTTTCTTTCCTTTCCACTGGTTTATAAATTTCTTGTTCTCATATTCTCATACTTCTAGAATTGCAGCCAATGATAACAGAGATAATGAAAATCCTTATTAACACATCTGATTTATTAGAAAGATCTTTGTCCCTTCTCCATTATAAATAATGCAGGCTTTCAGTTTTAGATTAAATTTTTTCATACTAAATAGTACAATAATTTCTACTGTTAATAAAGTTTTTTTTAACAGAAATAGGTGTCACATATTTTTTCAAAAGATTTTCTTGCAGCCATTAACATAATATTATGATTTTTGTTGTTTTAAATAACACATTCAGTAATTTCCCTAATACTGAACTATATCTATGATCTTAATATTAATCAAACCATCTCAGAGTATATAATCTTTTTAGTGGATTGGCATATCATTTTTGTTAATATTTTACATTACAATTCATGAGGGATTTTGGTCCATAGTTTCCTGTTTTCTTTCTTGTTTCCTCCTGGTTTGTCTATTAAGATCCTATTTATTCAGAGAAAACTTTTTGTTGTATATATTATTTACTTTTGCAAACATTCGTTTTTCAAAATTTTTCTAAGATTGAGTAAAGTGCTCTATTTTTATTTTTGTTATGCTGAGTGTTTATAATCTTATTAATATGCATTATTCATTTCATTTAACTGGTTAGCATTTCTCCATGCAATTGAGCAAATATTCTCTAATAGTTTCCTTTATTTTCTGTACATTTTAAAATTTGAATAGTAGCAATTTTATTAATTTTTTAAAAGAATATATTAGGTAAAGTTTATGTTCATTAGTTTTTTTCTCTAAAAAGTACCAAGAGTTTTTTTTTTTTTTATCATTTTAATATCTTTTTTGCTTCAATCGTTCATTTTTTTTTATTTTTGGAATTTCTATTTTAGTGTTTAGTAGAGACTTTTTAATTCATTGTCAATTCTAATGTTTAAACAACAAATAATAATTGAGAGGAAACTTTCATTTTACTTGGTATTTTATTAACTGTACTATTATCAGTTAGAGGCATTTTAATTATTGATGGTCAATGCTCACAATGAAGACTAACAGCTTGCCCTTACATTAAGTCTTATCTTAAAGAATCCATTGGGAAAATTATATTCAAAAACTAATATTGTTTATGCAACTCTAATAAACAACTCTAGTTATTTAAAAAAAGTCTTAGTCTGCAACTGGCACAATGAGATCTTGAACTACTGTAATTCTTTTGTCTCTTTTTCCCTCTAAGTTTATTAATCTTTCCTTTATATATTTTGACTTTATGTCATTCAGTACATAATAGCTTTGATATTATTTCATTGCATTTGTTAACATTAAGCTTGGTGGAGTTCCCATTTTTACCTCTTTGATAAAATCTCTTTTTATTGTTTCCTTGTCTGAGATCATTATTTCTACATTAAATCTTTTGAGTTTGACTGAAGCATGATAAATTCTGCTGCTGTCCATCATCTTAACTTGTTATATCATTATATTTGTATTTGTAATTTGGAAAAAATGTACTGATGGTTTCTATCATCAAATTCATTGTGCTAGCTTTAATTTGAAAGATGAATTTAAATTGTTCACATTCAAAGCTATGATTGTTTATAGTGTGTCTCCCTCCATTATGTCCCCATATGGTATTTTCTCCCTTTGACTCTAAACTTCTCTTTACAAAGAAAAAGGTTGTGAGAGAGGAGGAATGTGTGATAACCCATTGCAATCTATCATTGGAATAATCTGTTTCTACTGTTCTGTGACCTCCTCCTGACCTTGCCAGTTTGACATAATTACTTTTTACACTTTTTTTCATTACTTTTAACCCTCCTGTTCTAATCCACCATCCAAATTTAGTTTGTCTTGATTTGGTCTATTCCTTCTATCATTCTAATATTTCTCTTTAAAAAAATATTATTGGGGGGCAGAGCCAAGATGGCGGCATAGGAGCAGCAAGAAATCGCTGCTTCGACACAGCCACATCAAATACCCAAAAAATATGACTCTAAACAAATTCTAGGGCTCTAAAACGCACACAGATATAATTCCTGCTGAAGGCAGCTTGGCTCAAAGCAATCATTTCAACTCTGATAGCAGAAACCAGCCCAGCCTGAAACAGCAGTTTTTGTCCCCCAGCGGGGGACAAGCCGAGCCCCAATGTGGCTGGAGCTTCCGGACGGCAGATTTGTGGCAGGTGTGGCAGTATCCAGAATTATCAAGCCATAAGATAAAAGGACTCAGGTTAGTGGAACTTGTCTAAAAATCGGGGAAGAAAAGCGGGTCCAGCCAAGCCGACTCCAGGGCAAAGAAGCGGGAAGCGTAGGTTCTGCACCCGCCTCCACATTGCCGCTTCAGAGCTCCCAGACTGCAGACAGCAGGGGCGGGGCAAGCAATCATTCAGAGGCCAAGTGCTCTCAAGTTGAGCAGCCTGGATCTGGATCTTGGGTGGTGGTACTGAGGTTTTTTTTTTTTCAGTGAGTCAGAGCTGGGGAGGGACCCAGCAACCTCCTAAAAGCTCCAACAGCTGGGAAAATCCCAGCGATTTGGGACAGAGCTGTTCCCTCTGGAAGCAGAGTTCCACAGAATTAAAAAAAACAAACAAAACACCACTGAATGGCAACCATGAATAAGCATAGGTGTAATAGTAATCAGTTTAGCAAGATACTTAGCACTTAAGTGCTAAGTGTGGAAGGTACACACTCTGTCCCACTGTTGAGAAGGCATGAACTCCCCTGTTGATATGGAAGAAGGGGATTGGCTGAGCCCCTGTTGATGTGGAAGAAGGGGATTGGCTGAGCCCCTGTTGGTGTGGAAGAAGGGGATTGGCTGAGGTGTGTACATAAGCAAGAATTCCAGAGACAGACAGACAGAATTGGAATGCTGCCCCTGGTGAAGGAAGAATTGTGGAGACTGATGCTGGTTGAGAAAGAGAGAGAGAGTTTCTCTCCCAGCATCTGGAAGCTGAGAACTGACTGAGAACTGAGATGGAGTTTTCCTGAGACCAGAATCTGGTGAGGGCGGCCGGGAAGGCTGAGAGGGCTTGCCTGGGCTTGCCTGGAAGGCTGAGAGGGCTTGCCTGAAGAAGCATGACCTGGATAAGACTTTGTTTGTTCATGGCCTGGCTGATCCTTGAGTTCCAGGCAAGAGAAGTGGTGAAGAGTTTGAGATGTGCTGGACCCTGTGAACTTCAGTGTGTGTCAGGGACTTTCCTGAGGACTGGAGAAGGACCTGGGAGCTATCTACTTCTGAGGATTGGACAAGGGAGCTGTCTTCTTCTGAATCCAGGTGACTGTTTGGTGGATTCAGGAGGGAGCTGGGACCATGGCAGGGGATCCAGGGAATCAGAAAGACCACCCAGAGTCAAGATGAAGAAAAGGCCTCCCTTTGGATGAAACTGAGGTTTTTTTGGACACCGAGGGGTGGAGGGTTTGTGTGGTTTTCTAATGACTCTATTTGTGATTAATGATATTTAGTAATTGTGAATCTAGACTAGTGACTGAGTAAGTTAATGTTTTCCCTGTGAGTAGAAGTTTGATTATTCTATTGTTTCTTGTTAATTATTGAATTGCCCCATGAGTAGAAGTTTGAGTATTCTATTGTTTCTTGTTAATGATTGAATTGCCCCATGAGTGGAAGTTTGAGTATTCTATTTTGAATTGTTTGAATGATTAACTATTGAGTTGCCCCATGAGTGGAAGTTTGATTCTGTTGTTCCTTGTTCTGAATATTGTGGCCACTATAGTGAAAACTGTGTGGCCATTTTCCGTGAAAAGATGTAATGTGAAAATTGTATTGTGATATATTGTGAATGTTTGTCTTGATTTGTAGTGGAATAAACAGTGTTCACTATATTTTGTAATCTGAACTCTAAAAGCTGTTCACAGTAGCATTCCTTTGGGAATCTGTTGGTGCATGGCATTACAATAGGAAGCAAAGTAAGAACAGCAACGAAACCCTAGATTCCTTCTTCCGGGAAAAGAAGGAACAAAGCAGGGAAAGGGAGGAAGATAATGCACTCAGAACTCCTACCCCAAAAGCTTCCAAGAAACATGAAGACTGCCAAAGAGCTAGAGATCAACTGAAGAAAGATTTTGAAAACCAAATGAGAGAAGTAGAAGAAAAATTGGGAAGAGAAATAAGAATGATGCAAGAAAATCATGAAGAGAGTCAACAACCTGGATGAAGAAATTAATACCTTAAAAAACAGATTAATTCAAATGACAAAAGAGGCCCAAAAAGCCAATGAGGAGAATGCCTTAAAAAGTCAACTTTGCCAGATGGAAAAAGAATCTCAAAAGCATTCTGAAGAGAATAACTCCTTCAAAATTAGAGTGGAGCAAATGGAAGTAAATGACATTATGAGAAATCAAGATACTATCAAACAGATCTAAACAAAAGAAAAAATAGAAGACAATGTAAAATATCTCCTTGAAAAATCCACTGACCTGGAAAACAGATCCAGGAGAGACAACTTAAAAATTATTGGACTACCTGAAAGCCATGATCAAAAAAAGAACTTAGCATCCTTCAAGAAATTCTCAAGGAAAATTGCCCTGATATTTTAGAACCAGAGGGAAAAACAGAACTTGAAAGAATCCATTGCTCACCTCTTGAAAAAGATCCCCAAAAGAAAACTCCTAGAAATATTATAGCCAGGTCCCGGAATCCTCAGATCAGAAGAAGGTATTTCAAGCTGCCAGGAGGAAACAATTTGAATATTGTGGAAAAACAATTAGGATAACCCAGGATCTAGTAGCTTCTACACTAA
>JAQQSV010002517.1:0-12958 GCA_028646515.1 Pseudochirops corinnae
CCTTCCTCAGTGATTTCCAGACCTGGGGGTGTTTACGCTAATGCAAGAATGTACTCTAGGTGGGGCTTTTACCTCTTGATTTTGTGTGTCGGGGAGGGGGATGAGAGCCCCTAGATTTCATTCCTCCATCCCAACTTCTGAAAGTCTGAGCATGTAGCTTCAAGAATCCAAGCCGTGGGTTGCTAGCCCCCGGAAAAACTGCCGACCCTGCTACACGCCCTGGGCTCCCCTCTA
Source organism: Pseudochirops corinnae (assembly GCA_028646515.1). NCBI lineage: Eukaryota > Metazoa > Chordata > Mammalia > Diprotodontia > Pseudocheiridae > Pseudochirops > Pseudochirops corinnae. The sequence goes on from JAQQSV010002517.1 coordinate 235, forward strand.
TCCAGTTCTGTTGATCCTCACCTGGGCAGTGAGAGGGCTGCAGAAGCCTCCAGCTGGGTGAGTCTGCTGGGTAGGGCCTCCCAGACCGCCGCGCTCTGCTCCCAGGTCCGCGCTGGTGCCACTCCAGCACGCTCTGCTCTCCCTGCCTCGACCCAACTAGGCACCTCTCTGGGCTGGGAATCTGTCACTCTCCGTCTCACAATGGGCTCCGTCACTCTTAAGTCCGCTCAAATTTACTTTTTAGTTCCCAAGGACGAAATTCTTGGGGAGCTTGTTCAGGTTACTGCTTACTCTCCGCCATCTTAGCTCCGCCCCCCTATCTACCCTTCCTGTTGCATCATCAGATTCCTCCCACCTCTGAATCACAGGTGCAGCTCAAAGGTGCTTGAACAGCTGACACCAGCAGCTGAGTACTTGAATAACTGAAACAAGGATACTCCTTTGCTTGGTGTTACAATAATCCTTATAGAGGAAAAATGTACCTTTAGCAGAAAAGAGGATTTTCAAGTATTAATGATGAAAAAAACTGAGTTGAGTAGCTGAAATATAAATGTAAGAGTCCAGAGCTAAAAGGGCATGTATGATGAAGTAGCACTGACTTTCTAATGGGGGAAAAGAGACCTTTCAGACATTAATGTCTTCAAAGGAAATTGATGGAGTTAAATAAGAAAATGAGAAGATATGGAGGTGGATTGGTACTGTTCTAAGAACTCAGAGAAGAAAAAGAGGAGAGGATAAGAAGTAAGAAACGACTCCATAATAAGAAGAGTAAATATATAGAGAAGAAGGGGGTAAATGAAATGATCTTCAGATTGCCACATTCTTATCAGAAATGAAGGAGAATTGAGTGTACAGACGCATACTTATAATTGAACATAAAATCACATACCTACAAAAAAAGTTGTAAAAACAACAGGGCAGCTAGATGGTACAGTGGATATGGCACAGGCTCCAGCATTTAAATCTGACCTCAGACACATATTAACTATGTGACCCTGGCCAAATCACTTAACCCTGATGGCCTGCATAAAAAAGTTACAAAAAAATATAACTGAGTATCATTTAGAAATACCATAAACTCAACAGTGAAAGAGTGAGGAAGAGGAGGAAGCTTTAAGAGGAAAAGTAATCATGGGAGTGGAATGATTAAAAGCAAAATAAACTCCTCATGGTGGGGCTCTAAAAGAAAAAAAAAGGATTAGACCCTAAGGGGGTTGAACAATAATAGAAGAATGAATGGGAAAACTATCATATTAATACAATGGAATCTTACTAAACCAGCAGTAAAGAATAAAAGTTTACAGTAAGTCCTCTGTACAAAAGAAAGTGAACAGAACAATTGATGCAATAATATTATAAAAAAGAAACAACTCTGAAAGAATAAAAAACTCTGATCAATACAATGAACAAAAAAATGTCTCCAGGTCACATGATATGTTATAGAATTCTATTACATGATAAAACTTGTTACCTAACTCCTGACAGAGAGATAATGGATTCCAGGGGGCAGAAAGAGACATATATTTTTGGACACAGTCCATGGGTAGATTTATTTTGCTTGACTAAGATTATTTGTTACATGTTTTTTTTTTTTAATCTTTGCATTTTTAATAGTGCTAGGGATTGGAATGGAGAGGATGATTAACGTTAGTGAAGACAAAAAAAGTCTATTGAAACTTTTTTTTTCCTAATGAAAGGAAAAGGACAAAAGGAAGTTTCAAAGGAAGTACAGGCAATCAGTACAGTTTTGAAAGGAGCATGTGGAATTTATTATTCACTCTTTTTTTTTTTAAGCAAGCCTGATGAAATGGAGATTTCATATAATTCTTTTTGTGTTTTCATATTTATATAGAAACACTCTGGGTGGGGAGTACTTAAGATCAGAACCAAAAAATGTAGATAAAATGAGGGGGTTCCAGAACTGTATCTTACATAGAACAGATAGACCCCAGATGACAATTTACCTGTATTATGAAATCCAAACAAGTGAATCCAGAACTTTACCCCTCCGCATTATGCTTCCTTTCAGAATCATCATCAGGACAGCCTGACTTAAATCTAATACATTCTTCATGATTTCCCTTTTTCTTTCCATTATTTTCTAGGATAAAATCTATTCAATTTTAATGTTCTTGAAGAATTTTTTTTCTATTATCCTTTCATTTTGTTTCTGAAGTGCAGATTTATTTGGAGCATAAATCTCTTTAGAGGTTAGCTTTCCCCCCATCTCTCTTACATTTATTTCATATCCAAGAAATCTGATTTTGTCACATATAAAAAATTTCCCTTTTCAAAAACAGAACAAACTGCTCATTTCTCTACCACTTTAGTCTAATCTCCTATACTTATTTAATGATTAGAAATTCTGTAATTTAGCATTGAAGAATCACCTTAGATACAATTTGCCATTTCTGGCCGGGCAGACATCCTTATCTCTCTATCTCATCTCTTTTCATTTGTTAGTGTTTTCGGAAGACTTATGTCTGTTGCTTCTGAGTCTTTGTGCTGTAGCTGAGTTGTGGTCTAGCAAGTAGCAGATTGCCTGTGGTCAAGAGTAAATTCAATAACCCACACTGATATTAGAAAGGGTAAACATTATATTCAGGATCTATGTTGCATAGAGAACTTGGTTTGCTGTTTCAATTTTTCCATCTATTGAACCTTTTGCAAAAACGTCTCCCCTTCTGAGAGAGAAGGACCACAAAAACTATATTTTGCATACTTGTATGCAATCTTTTCTAAATAGCGAATCATTGTGCATGCAAATTGATGGAAGATAGTCACAGATTACATCAAGCCTTAGTAAAGGGAACTTACCTGAGTGGCAAGAGGATATATAGTTATTGGCAATGCTTACTTAACCCTCTTATCAGGTACATTTTTATTTAGGGGCAACATGGTGGCACAGGACATATAATGCTGGATCTGGAGTCAGGAATGTTGTTGTCCGGATGTTTCTCAGTCATGTCTGACTCTTTGTTATCCCATTTGAAGTTTTCTTGCCAAAGATAATAAAATGGCTTGCCATTTCCTTGTCCAGCTTATTTTACAGATGAAAAAACTGAGACAACAGGATTAAACGACTTGCCCAGAGTCACAAAGCTAGTAAATGTCTGATGTCAGATTTGAACTCAGGTCTTCCTGACTCCAAGTCTAGAGCTTTATCCACTGAGAAATATCTCAGTTCCAATCCTGACACAGATAGTTACTGGCCATATTATTTTGTATTACTCTGGGGAACTCAATTCTCTGAACCTCTGTTTCTTCATTGGTAAAATGGTAATAACAATACTTATCTCAGAGAGTGATTATGAGACTTTGATGAGAATGTTTGTTTGTATACGTGTGTGTGTACATAAATGTAGGAATGTATGTATTTGTGTGTATGTGTTTTCAAGCCTTGTAGTGCTATACCAAGTTTAGGTGTTGCTATTTTCAGCCATGATGCATTTGTTTTGGGGTGATTTTCTTTCTTCCTGAGCCATATGTTTTCTTGTCCTAAATATATTAACATCGTTGGTCTCTTCATTGACAGTATCAAAGTAGATTTTTAACTTACTGCTGTCTGTCCTATTGTGATGTTTTCTGTCTGTGCCCTGTTTCTGTAAATGTCAGAGTGTCAAATACCTTTGTTTTCATGTTTCCCGAACCCACATTCCACTACCAAGAACTGATTAGCAGTGGAATAATTGACTATGCTTCTTTGAGTAAATTGTTTAGAAAGTGGGCACCAGGGAGTGGATGTAACTGAATAGTTTACAACCTCTCCTTGATGATTTATTATATTTTCTAGAGTGTTGGTCAATGCCTAAATGTTAATTTATGCCATGAAGAAGAATTTGAATGAATTTTTAGTAATTATCTATTGAGGGCCAACTCTAAGGTAGGCAAGTAGAAGTGTCAAGCTTCTTGCAGCTGCTCCCAGGCCAACCAAATGCTGGCTGACCACTCTCCGCCCTGAATTCTTGCTCACCCTGAAAGTCATGACACAAAGGGAAATAAGTATAAGGGAGTGTACAGCCAGTCCTGTGTGATAAAAGAACTAGCTTAGTCTGTAAAAGGTATATAAGCTCTCATCCTCAGACGAATAAATGGACTTCACTGCTGTGAGGCTCCCTCCTGGCCTGTGTCTTCTTTCCTTGCTCTCCACTTCATTGTGGCCACTACTGAGCTGGCCTCAATTATCTATGGTTTGGGAGAGCATATAAAATAAAATGATTTCTTCCCAAATTTGTCTGAAATTCTACCTCTAACATGAGAGCTTTTCTGATGCCCCCAGCTACTAGTGACTTGCTGTTCACTTCCCTTCCAAATTAGCTTGTGCTTATTTGATAAATGAGCTTTCTCTCATGTCTATGGTGAATGCTACTGAGCATTTTATATGCTGACAAAAGATCCTGAAATGAGGGGTAGAGTGGGTACAAAAGCTGTTTTTGAAAGAAAAAGAGACTTTGAAAACTGAAGACATTGAAGGGATTTTGGCTTCTCAATATATCTTTGATTTCTAGCTTGCCTGTCTGGAGAATTCAGAAACTTTCCCCTTGTATGAGATTAGGGAATCTCCATTGGTTCAGGTACAATCTTACTTTACTCTTGTCTAAAGAGCTCATCCCTTCCTATTTATTTTCTAGGATATTACAATTTGAACATGCTTCTTGACTTCTATTTGTTGTTTGGCTGGGTTTACTTGATATTCACTATTGGTCATGGTCTTTTGTGTAACCAACATTAGTGGGAAGGTGGTTATTATTGAAGGGCTAGTGACAAGAGGTGCAGTTTTTATTTTGAACCTGTTGTGCCTCTAGAACAGCAATATTTGAGGGAGCAAATGAATAATATAGCCCAGTATCCCATTTGGTCTTCATCTGACCCCTGCAAGCATCCTGATGATGATTCAGGAATTCCCTGGGTCTTTCCTCCTTTCCTCAGAGGCAGGAAGGAACTCAGAGATAACAATTGATGCCTCTCATAACACCCATCTGTAAATATAGACAATCCATGCAAACACACTACATACACATGAGCACACACATCTTAAATATATATTTTATATATGCTTATAAGTCTGTATGATTATAATGCCATGCACAAGCAGCTTTCCAGAAGAATGTCACTGTGAACAGCTTTCAAAGCTCTAACTACAGAGTATAGTGAACATTCCATTTATTCCACAACAAATCAAAGCAAAACATTCACGGAAATCAAGGCACAGCATTCACAACATTACAAGTTATAGCAGATAATCAAAATACAGCATTCACAACAACTTATCACAGAAAATGGCCACATAGTTTCCACTACAGTGATCACAGAGTTTTTAACAAAGAACAATCATTTAGTAACTCAAGCATTCACAAAATCCTTAATTCAATCACAAAGTACAATAGTCAAAGTTGTCCACTGATTGGGCATACTAGGTTACAAATCAGTTACTTATTCAGTCATCAATCACTAAGTACAATCATTTAGTCAATCAATCATCCTTCATTATTCACTACTTAATTATTAGAAACTACACAGACCCTCCACCTAGTAAATTTACAATTTCTCAGTCAGTACACAGCATCCAAGAAAAGTCTTCTTTCAGCTTGACCCAGGGTGGTTTCTCAGATTCCCTGGATTCCCTTCCATGTTCCTAGATCTTACTTGGATTCACCAAACTGTTACCTGGGTTCAAAGGCAGACCAGCTCACAGATCTTTGTTCAGTTCTACAAGCAATTCCCACTCCATATTGGATCTCACAGCATATAGTGCATCCCAAATTCCTCATAGTCTCTGTTTCTGTGAAGTCAAGGTTTAACAAAGCCACAAACAGACAAAGTCTCAGCATCATAGTCATGCTTCCTCAGTCTCTTGGCAGCTCTACCTGGCCCTCAGACCCAGAAGAAGTCTCAGCTGGCTCCCAGAATCAGAATCACTGCATCCAGGTTTTCAAAATCAAAACCATTCTCTTTAGCTTCAGGGATGGTGGTGGAGGGGGTGGGTTTCCTCTTCCCTGCTCTAAGAAGATCTGTCTCAATTCTCAATTCTCAATACTCTCCAACAGCTGCTCTGCCTCCAGATGCTGGTCCCTAGAAATTCTGACTCTCCCTTTCTGAGTTTTTTCTTATAAACAGTATTGTTTCTCCCTGCTCAGCTCCTTCCTGTTATGTCAGCAATGGAGACAGGAGTTCATACCTTCTGTTTCTTTAACAGAGGCTTAATCTGAACTAGGTGCCAACTACCTCTTAGCTTAGCAATACAAAAAGTACTTCAAATCTCATTACTGTTACAATGAAATCTCCCCTAGTAGAATAAAAGCTACTTGAGGAAAGGGCTGATTTGATTATAGTTTTCATATCCTCAGTACCTTGCTAGTACGTATTAATAATTGCATGTTGATTAGTTAATTAATTGAACAATTAAAGCACAGTGCTTTAAAAACATTAAGCAACTGTAGCCACTTAAACTTTTCTTCAGGGAACTGGGTTAAAACTAGTTCAGCAAATACTTATAAAATAAGCAGGGCACAGTGATTGGATTTATAAATACAGAAATGAAAAGCAGCACAATGGAACTTGTCTTCAACAAGCTTATAATTTACGAAAAGAGGTAAGAAAAGAATGATAGAACAGAAAGGTAGGATGGTTCTAGATTGCTTTATGAAAACTTTGATAGATCCTTTTCAACACGAAGATCAGGAAAGTCTTCTTGAAAAATGAAGCATGGCCATGCTCACATTGGGGAGGGAGGAGGAAATGGGTAGACTACATGGGAAAAGGCAATAAATTAGGGAACAATTTTTAGTCCAAGTGTAGAAAGCTGGACCTAGTGACTATGAAGGGCAATACCATGTAAAAAGCGTGAAAAGATAGGGTGAATCTAGATTGTGTAAAATGTTAAATATTTGAGTGTGTTTTATTTTATAGTAAAAGCAGACCACTTCACAAGCTTCAAGCAAGGAAAGCAGATGGTCAGGCCTGTGCATTTGGGTTGATGTTGCCTAGCCAACAAATCATCTCAGGAGCCAAAGAACCTAGAACTCTAAATTTTAACACATCATCCCACTGATTTAACCCTTTTTTTCTATGCCCTGCTATAATCAAACCATTTTTCAAAAAGAAACCTCCCTGGCTAAGAGAACCATGAAACAATTTCAAGTGGAATTATGCATTGTTGTTGTTTTTTTATAAATTATATATAATTTTATATATATATATATAAATTATAAATAATACCATTCATCCATGAAGAGGTCCTAAATTTGAAATGGCCTAAGAAATAAGATTTAGAGGTTTAGTGACCAGTACAACATTTTCTTCTCCCTGCTCCTAGACTTCTCTGGGCAATGTAAATGTGTTTGTTTTTTTTTTTTTTTTTTATAACTTTTAATGAATCCCTTAGATTTATGGATTTGATGTATTTCATTTTCTTATGAAATTGTCTACAGGGATAGAATTTACTATGGCTGGTGAACATATATTGTATTTCATAAATCTTCAAAGTAGAATTTTCTAATTTACATTTTTATTCTATAAAAAGATAACAGATCATAAGGATAGAATAGGAATAGGAATGGGCTATGGGGTTTCATAAAGTTAGGAACTAAGCCTATCATTCATTGGTATACAGAACTCCCACATGAGGATATTCCATCTACCAATGCAGGTCATCATTTTCTCTCAATTTACAGTCTTAGAAAGTTGTCTAGATCACTGAGAGATTAGGTGTCCAGAGTCATATAGTCAGTATATATCAGATATGAGATATGTGTCTTTGCGCCTCCAAGGTTGGCTCTCTACCACCTATGTCACTCTGTTTACCATATTTTGAGAAATATAAATATAAACTTGAACATTTTTTTTCTTTTTGAGTTAAATTAGCATTGAAATGTGCATGCTTCTGCTTCCTTAATGTTGTCCTGAAGACCTTTGGTGCCCCATAAAATGTACAAATGATCTTCAGATTTAAGGGGAAATGTAGAGGCATAAAAAATACAGAACACAGGGGTGATGCAGTATGAATATTAAATTCAATGAGTGAACTAATATCCACTGGTCAGTCTCAGCTATTCTTGTAACAGGAAATCCTGCAGTTGTATTACTGTATCATAAATTTTAACAAGTAAAGATTCACTGCTTTGTCAGTGAATAATATTTTCTCCTAGTAACCAGATTGTCTTCTGCACCAAAAGGTACCCTAGTAACCTGAAATAGTGGATGAGTTTTCTTAAATACACATACTACCAGTAAATAACATAGTTCTCATTTAGTTTTAAGAACGAAGTAGACTGAGACCTTCCAGATACAAGCTTCTATCAATGGCCAATCTTTCTAATTGTCCACCAAATGTTGATTCTGTTATGTTATAATAACCTTTTCTTAGCCATGTAAACATGGTTTTAATTCCTAGACTAGAAAGCTAATTTTCTTTTATTCATTCAATTCAATTTGATAGCCTTTGTGAAATAGGTGATCACTATACAAAATGATAGTAGTCTTTGCTTTTGAGGACTTTATATTCTACTGGGGGATTCAATATATATGGAGGAAAGTACATTAAGATTATATATTGAATGGACCCACATGTATGAAAATATTTATAGCAGCTTTCTTTGTGATGACCAAGAACTGGAAATTGAAAGGATGACTATCAATTGGGGAATAGCAGCTGAACAAGTTGTGGTATAGAAATGTAGTGGAATGCTATTGTGCTATGTGAAATGATGAACAGATAAACTTCAGAGAAACCATGGAAAGACTTATATGAACTGATGCTGACTGAGGGGAGCAGAACCAGGGGAATATTTTTCACAGTAATAGCCACAATAAGTAAGGATTAATTCTGATAGACTTAGCCCTTCTCAGAAAGGCAAGGACCTAAAACAATTCCAAAGGACATACAATGGAAAATGCTAGTCACATCCAGAAAAACAACTATGGAGTTGGAATACAGAACAAAGCAGAGTATTTTCTTTTTTTGTTTTGTTTTATTCTCTTTTTGTGTTGTTCTCTTCCTTTCTCATGGTTTTTCCCATTTGTTATAATTCTTCTATGCAACATGACTAATATGAAAACGTGTTCAGTAGGAATGTATGTGTAGAGCCCATATCAGATTGCAAGTCATCTTGGGGAAGGAGGGGAGAGGGTCGGGAGAAAATTTTAAACTTATGGAAGAAAATTTTTAGAACTAAAAATAAATAATTTAATTTTAAAGAAGAGAAATTTTGAAGAGGCAGACTTCAGAAAAACCACAAAAAATTTATATGAACTGATACTGAGTAAAGTGAGCAGAACCAGCAGAACATTGTACACAGTAACAATCAAGTCTGCTATAACTGATTTTGATAGACTTAGCAATGCAAAGACCAAAACCATTTCCAAAGGACTCGGGATGGAAAATGCCATCCATATCTAGAAAAAGAACTATGGAGTCTGAATGCAGAGTGCAACAGACTATTTCCTTTTGTTTGTTATTTTGTCTTTCTCATGGTTTCTCTCATTCATTATAATTCTTGTATACAACATGACTAATGTGAAAATGTTTAATAGAAATGTATATGTAAAGTCTATATCAGATTACAGGTTGTCTAGGGGAGGGAGGGGGGATAGAAATGGAAGGAAGGGAAACATTTTTGAACTTATGGAAGTAAATGTTGAAAACTAAAGATAAATTAATCAAATTAAATTTTTTAAAAAAGGATTTCTCGTGGCACCTCAGCAGAAAGAGATTCCTTCCTCCCCACAAAAAGAGATTACGTATTGGTCAAAGGATATAGACAGGTAGATTTCAGAGAAAATTGAAGCTATCAATAGTCATATGAAAGAATTCTCTAAATCAGTAGTAATCAGAGAAATGCAAATTAAAATAACTCTGAGATACTGCCTCATACTTATCGGATTGTCTATGATGACAGAAAAGGAAAATGGCAAATGCTGGAATGTTGGAAAATAGGTACTCTGATGGCTCATCTTCATTCTGGAGAACAATCTAGAACTATTCCTGAGGAGCTGTAAAACTGTGCATACCCTTTGAATCAATACTGCTACTAGGTCTATACCCCAAATAGATCATAGAAGAAGGAAAAGTAGCTATATGTACAAAAATATTTACAGCAGCTCTTCTTGTGGTAGCAAAGTATTAGATAGACTTAGGGGATATTCATCAATTGAGGGAATGATTGAACAAGCTATGGTATATAAATGTGATGGAAAATTATTTTGCTAAAATAAATCATGTATGTTACAGAAAATCCTGGGAAGACCTAAATGAACTGACATAAAATGAAGTGAGTAGAAAAAGGAAAACAATGTCTACAGTAACCCCAATACGGTAAGGACAATTAAATCTTGGCCAATGCTATCATCTATCACAACACTGAAGGACTCATGACATAAAATGCTATCCACCTCTAGATAGAGAACTGATAGATTCAGAATGTAGATTGAAGTTTGGTAGGAGAGAAATGTGAGAGTACTAACAACTGGGAGATCAGAGAGGGTCTGATGTAAGAAAAAGAATCTGATATTAGCCTGGAAGGGAGTTTCCAGAAGGAGAAGTTCCCAGAGAAGGAAGTTGTGAGTGAGAGCATTTTGGAGAACCTATGCAAAGGCATCAAGGTAGGATGGGAAATTTCATGTATAGTGAGGAATTTGACTGGAATATAGGGTTTTGTAAGGGTAAGTAACATGAAATAAGTCTGGAAAGAAATGATATAGTTAGACTATAAAAAGTTTTAAACACTGAAGAGAGGAGTTGTGATTTCATGTATATGCCAAAGAAAACTTTTGAAGTTTCTTGATTAGAGAAGGCTTGACATGTTCAGACCTCTGCCTTCCAATCTTCAATTTAGCAGCCAAGGGGAGAATGGACTGGACAGGGAGAAGTAGGAAAGTAGGGAGATCAATTAGATTATTGCAATAGCCCAGGCAAGAGGTTATGAAGGCCAAAATGAGGGTGGCGGCTGATTGAGTGAAGAAAAAATGGAAACAAGAAACATTATGGAGCCTGAATTCAGATGATGTGGACATTGATTGAATCATGGGAAGGGACTCAGAGTGAAAAGCTGAGGATGACTCTAAAGTGGCTGGTAGGATGATAGTACCAGAAACAGAAAAGGGAAGTTATATTGAGGGGTTAATTTAGGGGAAAATGTAATTAGCACCATTTCAAACATGTTGAGCTTTGAATATTGATGGAATATCTAGGTGCAATGTTCAGTGGAGGAGGCAGTAGTGGAGTTCAGAAGGATAAATGCAAAATGCACAAAATCTGGAATCACTTGCATGAAGAAGATTATTGAAACCAGGAAAATTTAAGAAAAGGACACAAGGCAGAGCCTTAGGATACCTCCATGCATAAAGGAGTGGAGATTATTGTCTATTTTCAAGCAAATTTTTATGAGAATGTTTTAAAACCAAAGATCCTTGATTGTTCTTAAGATTTTTTTCTCCTGGTTGCCAATATTATATATAACCAACTCTGACATGACCTGTATTTTTCTCTCCAGATTCATGTAATAATCACATCTTGCCTTTACTTAAGTGACTTAAAACTAACCTGTAATGTATTAGAGAAATGGTTGTTCAAGGGCATTACCAAGTCTTTTCCCATTGGAGGATCCTTTGGACAGGAAATTACAGCACAGGATTTCTCATTCTTAGAAATCCCTCTTAGAGATAGACAACATCATGAAATGCAAAATGAATAATTTTGATTACATTAAATTAAAAAGATTTTGCACAAACAAAGCCAATGCACCCAAGATTAGAAGGAAAGCAGAACGCTAGGAAACACTTAGAACCTCAAAGCCTCAGTTAACTCCTTATAACTGATTTATTGGCATAGAGTGTTTTCTCTCTTAATCAGTAGAGGGAATTCCTATACTAGGAGTTCCTGACAATGATAATGAATCTACTTAGTTACTTCCTAATTGGAACATATGGATATGTTTCTTTAAGTACTTTGATAAACTTGTATACAAATGGGATAAATATGGTAAAATAATAATTATATTTTAAATGTCATGTATGGTATTCTGGAAGGGCCATTAGATCTAGAATAAGAAAATGAGCTCATAGTATCATAGCCTTAAAACTGAAAGGAAGCTTAGAGATAATCTTTTCAAATTCCTCATTTTTCAGATGTGGAAATTGAAGCACAAGGAGAAGAAAGGAGTTTCCAAGGTCACACAGGTAAGTAAATATCAGTGGCAGGATTAAAGTGAGGTTTTCTGACTCCAAAGCTAAGGCTCTTTCTTGTCTCAGACAGTGACTTGGGTGTGATCATATGCAAGTTAACAAATCTTTCTGGATAATGTCTTATGCTGTCTTAGCAGGGTTGTAAGGAATATGTTAATAAAAATAAAGAATTGTGTTTTTAATCATTCTTATATTGAGATACAAATTCTTATATATACTTCCCAAGATTCAATCAAACACCACTGGGTCTCAAATTATCACTAACACATGGAATATTGTCTGAAAATATTGGTTAAGTGAAGTTATCATGGAGTCTTACTATGAGAATTATTAGGGCAGCATTACAGAGGGATGCCTACATATATGTGTGTGTGTTTATATATATATTAATATAATATATAATATATTAATATATTAATAATAAATAATATTAATAATTAATAATAATTAATTATAATAATATTAATCCATATTAATATATTAATATATAATCTATATAAACACACACACATATATGTATGTATGTATTTATATATATGTATAT
>JAQQSV010002517.1:13058-26215 GCA_028646515.1 Pseudochirops corinnae
CAGATTGCATGCCAACTTGGAAAGGGGGGAATAAAGAGAAGGGGGTAAAACATATTACCTAGAACTTATAAAAGCAAATATTGAAGACTAAAAACTAATGAATTTTTTGAAAAGACATTAACATTTTGAACTGATTATTTTCTGAATATATTTTCTAAATATATATTTATATATATTTATATATATATAAAATACATACATATACATATATATAAATACATACATACATATATGTGTGTGTGTTTATATAGATTATATATTAATATATTAATATGGATTAATATTATTATAATTAATTATTATTAATTATTAATATTATTTATTATTAATATATTAATATATTATATATTATATTAATATATATATAAACACACACACATATATGTAGGCATCCCTCTGTAATGCTGCCCTAATAATTCTCATAGTAAGACTCCATGATAACTTCACTTAACCAATATTTTCAGACAATATTCCATGTGTTAGTGATAATTTGAGACCCAGTGGTGTTTGATTGAATCTTGGGAAGTATATATAAGAATTTGTATCTCAATATAAGAATGATTAAAAACACAATTCTTTATTTTTATTAACATATTCCTTACAACCCTGCTAAGACAGCATAAGACATTATCCAGAAAGATTTGTTAACTTGCATATGATCACACCCAAGTCACTGTCTGAGACAAGAAAGAGCCTTAGCTTTGGAGTCAGAAAACCTCACTTTAATCCTGCCACTGATATTTACTTACCTGTGTGACCTTGGAAACTCCTTTCTTCTCCTTGTGCTTCAATTTCCACATCTGAAAAATGAGGAATTTGAAAAGATTATCTCTAAGCTTCCTTTCAGTTTTAAGGCTATGATACTATGAGCTCATTTTCTTATTCTAGATCTAATGGCCCTTCCAGAATACCATACATGACATTTAAAATATAATTATTATTTTACCATATTTATCCCATTTGTATACAAGTTTATCAAAGTACTTAAAGAAACATATCCATATGTTCCAATTAGGAAGTAACTAAGTAGATTCATTATCATTGTCAGGAACTCCTAGTATAGGAATTCCCTCTACTGATTAAGAGAGAAAACACTCTATGCCAATAAATCAGTTATAAGGAGTTAACTGAGGCTTTGAGGTTCTAAGTGTTTCCTAGCGTTCTGCTTTCCTTCTAATCTTGGGTGCATTGGCTTTGTTTGTGCAAAATCTTTTTAATTTAATGTAATCAAAATTATTCATTTTGCATTTCATGATGTTGTCTATCTCTAAGAGGGATTTCTAAGAATGAGAAATCCTGTGCTGTAATTTCCTGTCCAAAGGATCCTCCAATGGGAAAAGACTTGGTAATGCCCTTGAACAACCATTTCTCTAATACATTACAGGTTAGTTTTAAGTCACTTAAGTAAAGGCAAGATGTGATTATTACATGAATCTGGAGAGAAAAATACAGGTCATGTCAGAGTTGGTTATATATAATATTGGCAACCAGGAGAAAAAAATCTTAAGAACAATCAAGGATCTTTGGTTTTAAAACATTCTCATAAAAATTTGCTTGAAAATAGACAATAATCTCCACTCCTTTATGCATGGAGGTATCCTAAGGCTCTGCCTTGTGTCCTTTTCTTAAATTTTCCTGGTTTCAATAATCTTCTTCATGCAAGTGATTCCAGATTTTGTGCATTTTGCATTTATCCTTCTGAACTCCACTACTGCCTCCTCCACTGAACATTGCACCTAGATATTCCATCAATATTCAAAGCTCAACATGTTTGAAATGGTGCTAATTACATTTTCCCCTAAATTAACCCCTCAATATAACTTCCCTTTTCTGTTTCTGGTACTATCATCCTACCAGCCACTTTAGAGTCATCCTCAGCTTTTCACTCTGAGTCCCTTCCCATGATTCAATCAATGTCCACATCATCTGAATTCAGGCTCCATAATGTTTCTTGCTTCCATTTTTTCTTCACTCAATCAGCCGCCACCCTCATTTTGGCCTTCATAACCTCTTGCCTGGGCTATTGCAATAATCTAATTGATCTCCCTACTTTCCTACTTCTCCCTGTCCAGTCCATTCTCCCCTTGGCTGCTAAATTGAAGATTGGAAGGCAGAGGTCTGAACATGTCAAGCCTTCTCTAATCAAGAAACTTCAAAAGTTTTCTTTGGCATATACATGAAATCACAACTCCTCTCTTCAGTGTTTAAAACTTTTTATAGTCTAACTATATCATTTCTTTCCAGACTTATTTCATGTTACTTACCCTTACAAAACCCTATATTCCAGTCAAATTCCTCACTATACATGAAATTTCCCATCCTACCTTGATGCCTTTGCATAGGTTCTCCAAAATGCTCTCACTCACAACTTCCTTCTCTGGGAACTTCTCCTTCTGGAAACTCCCTTCCAGGCTAATATCAGATTCTTTTTCTTACATCAGACCCTCTCTGATCTCCCAGTTGTTAGTACTCTCACATTTCTCTCCTACCAAACTTCAATCTACATTCTGAATCTATCAGTTCTCTATCTAGAGGTGGATAGCATTTTATGTCATGAGTCCTTCAGTGTTGTGATAGATGATAGCATTGGCCAAGATTTAATTGTCCTTACCGTATTGGGGTTACTGTAGACATTGTTTTCCTTTTTCTACTCACTTCATTTTATGTCAGTTCATTTAGGTCTTCCCAGGATTTTCTGTAACATACATGATTTATTTTAGCAAAATAATTTTCCATCACATTTATATACCATAGCTTGTTCAATCATTCCCTCAATTGATGAATATCCCCTAAGTCTATCTAATACTTTGCTACCACAAGAAGAGCTGCTGTAAATATTTTTGTACATATAGCTACTTTTCCTTCTTCTATGATCTATTTGGGGTATAGACCTAGTAGCAGTATTGATTCAAAGGGTATGCACAGTTTTACAGCTCCTCAGGAATAGTTCTAGATTGTTCTCCAGAATGAAGATGAGCCATCAGAGTACCTATTTTCCAACATTCCAGCATTTGCCATTTTCCTTTTCTGTCATCATAGACAATCCGATAAGTATGAGGCAGTATCTCAGAGTTATTTTAATTTG
Organism: Pseudochirops corinnae; assembly: GCA_028646515.1. Lineage (NCBI taxonomy): Eukaryota > Metazoa > Chordata > Mammalia > Diprotodontia > Pseudocheiridae > Pseudochirops > Pseudochirops corinnae. The sequence continues at coordinate 16,144 of JAQQSV010002517.1, forward strand.
CATTTCTCTGATTACTACTGATTTAGAGAATTCTTTCATATGACTATTGATAGCTTCAATTTTCTCTGAAATCTACCTGTCTATATCCTTTGACCAATACGTAATCTCTTTTTGTGGGGAGGAAGGAATCTCTTTCTGCTGAGGTGCCACGAGAAATCCTTTTTTAAAAAATTTAATTTGATTAATTTATCTTTAGTTTTTAACATTTACTTCCATAAGTTCAAAAATGTTTCCCTTCCTTCCATTTCTATCCCCCCTCCCTCCCCTAGACAACCTGTAATCTGATATAGACTTTACATATACATTTCTATTAAACATTTTCACATTAGTCATGTTGTATACAAGAATTATAATGAATGAGAGAAACCATGAGAAAGACAAAATAACAAACAAAAGGAAATAGTCTGTTGCACTCTGCATTCAGACTCCATAGTTCTTTTTCTAGATATGGATGGCATTTTCCATCCCGAGTCCTTTGGAAATGGTTTTGGTCTTTGCATTGCTAAGTCTATCAAAATCAGTTATAGCAGACTTGATTGTTACTGTGTACAATGTTCTGCTGGTTCTGCTCACTTTACTCAGTATCAGTTCATATAAATTTTTTGTGGTTTTTCTGAAGTCTGCCTCTTCAAAATTTCTCTTCTTTAAAATTAAATTATTTATTTTTAGTTCTAAAAATTTTCTTCCATAAGTTTAAAATTTTCTCCCGACCCTCTCCCCTCCTTCCCCAAGATGACTTGCAATCTGATATGGGCTCTACACATACATTCCTACTGAACACGTTTTCATATTAGTCATGTTGCATAGAAGAATTATAACAAATGGGAAAAACCATGAGAAAGGAAGAGAACAACACAAAAAGAGAATAAAACAAAACAAAAAAAGAAAATACTCTGCTTTGTTCTGTATTCCAACTCCATAGTTGTTTTTCTGGATGTGACTAGCATTTTCCATTGTATGTCCTTTGGAATTGTTTTAGGTCCTTGCCTTTCTGAGAAGGGCTAAGTCTATCAGAATTAATCCTTACTTATTGTGGCTATTACTGTGAAAAATATTCCCCTGGTTCTGCTCCCCTCAGTCAGCATCAGTTCATATAAGTCTTTCCATGGTTTCTCTGAAGTTTATCTGTTCATCATTTCACATAGCACAATAGCATTCCACTACATTTCTATACCACAACTTGTTCAGCTGCTATTCCCCAATTGATAGTCATCCTTTCAATTTCCAGTTCTTGGTCATCACAAAGAAAGCTGCTATAAATATTTTCATACATGTGGGTCCATTCAATATATAATCTTAATGTACTTTCCTCCATATATATTGAATCCCCCAGTAGAATATAAAGTCCTCAAAAGCAAAGACTACTATCATTTTGTATAGTGATCACCTATTTCACAAAGGCTATCAAATTGAATTGAATGAATAAAAGAAAATTAGCTTTCTAGTCTAGGAATTAAAACCATGTTTACATGGCTAAGAAAAGGTTATTATAACATAACAGAATCAACATTTGGTGGACAATTAGAAAGATTGGCCATTGATAGAAGCTTGTATCTGGAAGGTCTCAGTCTACTTCGTTCTTAAAACTAAATGAGAACTATGTTATTTACTGGTAGTATGTGTATTTAAGAAAACTCATCCACTATTTCAGGTTACTAGGGTACCTTTTGGTGCAGAAGACAATCTGGTTACTAGGAGAAAATATTATTCACTGACAAAGCAGTGAATCTTTACTTGTTAAAATTTATGATACAGTAATACAACTGCAGGATTTCCTGTTACAAGAATAGCTGAGACTGACCAGTGGATATTAGTTCACTCATTGAATTTAATATTCATACTGCATCACCCCTGTGTTCTGTATTTTTTATGCCTCTACATTTCCCCTTAAATCTGAAGATCATTTGTACATTTTATGGGGCACCAAAGGTCTTCAGGACAACATTAAGGAAGCAGAAGCATGCACATTTCAATGCTAATTTAACTCAAAAAGAAAAAAAATGTTCAAGTTTATATTTATATTTCTCAAAATATGGTAAACAGAGTGACATAGGTGGTAGAGAGCCAACCTTGGAGGCGCAAAGACACATATCTCATATCTGATATATACTGACTATATGACTCTGGACACCTAATCTCTCAGTGATCTAGACAACTTTCTAAGACTGTAAATTGAGAGAAAATGATGACCTGCATTGGTAGATGGAATATCCTCATGTGGGAGTTCTGTATACCAATGAATGATAGGCTTAGTTCCTAACTTTATGAAACCCCATAGCCCATTCCTATTCCTATTCTATCCTTATGATCTGTTATCTTTTTATAGAATAAAAATGTAAATTAGAAAATTCTACTTTGAAGATTTATGAAATACAATATATGTTCACCAGCCATAGTAAATTCTATCCCTGTAGACAATTTCATAAGAAAATGAAATACATCAAATCCATAAATCTAAGGGATTCATTAAAAGTTATAAAAAAAAAAAAAAAAAACAAACACATTTACATTGCCCAGAGAAGTCTAGGAGCAGGGAGAAGAAAATGTTGTACTGGTCACTAAACCTCTAAATCTTATTTCTTAGGCCATTTCAAATTTAGGACCTCTTCATGGATGAATGGTATTATTTATAATTTATATATATATATATAAAATTATATATAATTTATAAAAAAACAACAACAATGCATAATTCCACTTGAAATTGTTTCATGGTTCTCTTAGCCAGGGAGGTTTCTTTTTGAAAAATGGTTTGATTATAGCAGGGCATAGAAAAAAAGGGTTAAATCAGTGGGATGATGTGTTAAAATTTAGAGTTCTAGGTTCTTTGGCTCCTGAGATGATTTGTTGGCTAGGCAACATCAACCCAAATGCACAGGCCTGACCATCTGCTTTCCTTGCTTGAAGCTTGTGAAGTGGTCTGCTTTTACTATAAAATAAAACACACTCAAATATTTAACATTTTACACAATCTAGATTCACCCTATCTTTTCACGCTTTTTACATGGTATTGCCCTTCATAGTCACTAGGTCCAGCTTTCTACACTTGGACTAAAAATTGTTCCCTAATTTATTGCCTTTTCCCATGTAGTCTACCCATTTCCTCCTCCCTCCCCAATGTGAGCATGGCCATGCTTCATTTTTCAAGAAGACTTTCCTGATCTTCGTGTTGAAAAGGATCTATCAAAGTTTTCATAAAGCAATCTAGAACCATCCTACCTTTCTGTTCTATCATTCTTTTCTTACCTCTTTTCGTAAATTATAAGCTTGTTGAAGACAAGTTCCATTGTGCTGCTTTTCATTTCTGTATTTATAAATCCAATCACTGTGCCCTGCTTATTTTATAAGTATTTGCTGAACTAGTTTTAACCCAGTTCCCTGAAGAAAAGTTTAAGTGGCTACAGTTGCTTAATGTTTTTAAAGCACTGTGCTTTAATTGTTCAATTAATTAACTAATCAACATGCAATTATTAATACGTACTAGCAAGGTACTGAGGATATGAAAACTATAATCAAATCAGCCCTTTCCTCAAGTAGCTTTTATTCTACTAGGGGAGATTTCATTGTAACAGTAATGAGATTTGAAGTACTTTTTGTATTGCTAAGCTAAGAGGTAGTTGGCACCTAGTTCAGATTAAGCCTCTGTTAAAGAAACAGAAGGTATGAACTCCTGTCTCCATTGCTGACATAACAGGAAGGAGCTGAGCAGGGAGAAACAATACTGTTTATAAGAAAAAACTCAGAAAGGGAGAGTCAGAATTTCTAGGGACCAGCATCTGGAGGCAGAGCAGCTGTTGGAGAGTATTGAGAATTGAGAATTGAGACAGATCTTCTTAGAGCAGGGAAGAGGAAACCCACCCCCTCCACCACCATCCCTGAAGCTAAAGAGAATGGTTTTGATTTTGAAAACCTGGATGCAGTGATTCTGATTCTGGGAGCCAGCTGAGACTTCTTCTGGGTCTGAGGGCCAGGTAGAGCTGCCAAGAGACTGAGGAAGCATGACTATGATGCTGAGACTTTGTCTGTTTGTGGCTTTGTTAAACCTTGACTTCACAGAAACAGAGACTATGAGGAATTTGGGATGCACTATATGCTGTGAGATCCAATATGGAGTGGGAATTGCTTGTAGAACTGAACAAAGATCTGTGAGCTGGTCTGCCTTTGAACCCAGGTAACAGTTTGGTGAATCCAAGTAAGATCTAGGAACATGGAAGGGAATCCAGGGAATCTGAGAAACCACCCTGGGTCAAGCTGAAAGAAGACTTTTCTTGGATGCTGTGTACTGACTGAGAAATTGTAAATTTACTAGGTGGAGGGTCTGTGTAGTTTCTAATAATTAAGTAGTGAATAATGAAGGATGATTGATTGACTAAATGATTGTACTTAGTGATTGATGACTGAATAAGTAACTGATTTGTAACCTAGTATGCCCAATCAGTGGACAACTTTGACTATTGTACTTTGTGATTGAATTAAGGATTTTGTGAATGCTTGAGTTACTAAATGATTGTTCTTTGTTAAAAACTCTGTGATCACTGTAGTGGAAACTATGTGGCCATTTTCTGTGATAAGTTGTTGTGAATGCTGTATTTTGATTATCTGCTATAACTTGTAATGTTGTGAATGCTGTGCCTTGATTTCCGTGAATGTTTTGCTTTGATTTGTTGTGGAATAAATGGAATGTTCACTATACTCTGTAGTTAGAGCTTTGAAAGCTGTTCACAGTGACATTCTTCTGGAAAGCTGCTTGTGCATGGCATTATAATCATACAGACTTATAAGCATATATAAAATATATATTTAAGATGTGTGTGCTCATGTGTATGTAGTGTGTTTGCATGGATTGTCTATATTTACAGATGGGTGTTATGAGAGGCATCAATTGTTATCTCTGAGTTCCTTCCTGCCTCTGAGGAAAGGAGGAAAGACCCAGGGAATTCCTGAATCATCATCAGGATGCTTGCAGGGGTCAGATGAAGACCAAATGGGATACTGGGCTATATTATTCATTTGCTCCCTCAAATATTGCTGTTCTAGAGGCACAACAGGTTCAAAATAAAAACTGCACCTCTTGTCACTAGCCCTTCAATAATAACCACCTTCCCACTAATGTTGGTTACACAAAAGACCATGACCAATAGTGAATATCAAGTAAACCCAGCCAAACAACAAATAGAAGTCAAGAAGCATGTTCAAATTGTAATATCCTAGAAAATAAATAGGAAGGGATGAGCTCTTTAGACAAGAGTAAAGTAAGATTGTACCTGAACCAATGGAGATTCCCTAATCTCATACAAGGGGAAAGTTTCTGAATTCTCCAGACAGGCAAGCTAGAAATCAAAGATATATTGAGAAGCCAAAATCCCTTCAATGTCTTCAGTTTTCAAAGTCTCTTTTTCTTTCAAAAACAGCTTTTGTACCCACTCTACCCCTCATTTCAGGATCTTTTGTCAGCATATAAAATGCTCAGTAGCATTCACCATAGACATGAGAGAAAGCTCATTTATCAAATAAGCACAAGCTAATTTGGAAGGGAAGTGAACAGCAAGTCACTAGTAGCTGGGGGCATCAGAAAAGCTCTCATGTTAGAGGTAGAATTTCAGACAAATTTGGGAAGAAATCATTTTATTTTATATGCTCTCCCAAACCATAGATAATTGAGGCCAGCTCAGTAGTGGCCACAATGAAGTGGAGAGCAAGGAAAGAAGACACAGGCCAGGAGGGAGCCTCACAGCAGTGAAGTCCATTTATTCGTCTGAGGATGAGAGCTTATATACCTTTTACAGACTAAGCTAGTTCTTTTATCACACAGGACTGGCTGTACACTCCCTTATACTTATTTCCCTTTGTGTCATGACTTTCAGGGTGAGCAAGAATTCAGGGCGGAGAGTGGTCAGCCAGCATTTGGTTGGCCTGGGAGCAGCTGCAAGAAGCTTGACACTTCTACTTGCCTACCTTAGAGTTGGCCCTCAATAGATAATTACTAAAAATTCATTCAAATTCTTCTTCATGGCATAAATTAACATTTAGGCATTGACCAACACTCTAGAAAATATAATAAATCATCAAGGAGAGGTTGTAAACTATTCAGTTACATCCACTCCCTGGTGCCCACTTTCTAAACAATTTACTCAAAGAAGCATAGTCAATTATTCCACTGCTAATCAGTTCTTGGTAGTGGAATGTGGGTTCGGGAAACATGAAAACAAAGGTATTTGACACTCTGACATTTACAGAAACAGGGCACAGACAGAAAACATCACAATAGGACAGACAGCAGTAAGTTAAAAATCTACTTTGATACTGTCAATGAAGAGACCAACGATGTTAATATATTTAGGACAAGAAAACATATGGCTCAGGAAGAAAGAAAATCACCCCAAAACAAATGCATCATGGCTGAAAATAGCAACACCTAAACTTGGTATAGCACTACAAGGCTTGAAAACACATACACACAAATACATACATTCCTACATTTATGTACACACACACGTATACAAACAAACATTCTCATCAAAGTCTCATAATCACTCTCTGAGATAAGTATTGTTATTACCATTTTACCAATGAAGAAACAGAGGTTCAGAGAATTGAGTTCCCCAGAGTAATACAAAATAATATGGCCAGTAACTATCTGTGTCAGGATTGGAACTGAGATATTTCTCAGTGGATAAAGCTCTAGACTTGGAGTCAGGAAGACCTGAGTTCAAATCTGACATCAGACATTTACTAGCTTTGTGACTCTGGGCAAGTCGTTTAATCCTGTTGTCTCAGTTTTTTCATCTGTAAAATAAGCTGGACAAGGAAATGGCAAGCCATTTTATTATCTTTGGCAAGAAAACTTCAAATGGGATAACAAAGAGTCAGACATGACTGAGAAACATCCGGACAACAACATTCCTGACTCCAGATCCAGCATTATATGTCCTGTGCCACCATGTTGCCCCTAAATAAAAATGTACCTGATAAGAGGGTTAAGTAAGCATTGCCAATAACTATATATCCTCTTGCCACTCAGGTAAGTTCCCTTTACTAAGGCTTGATGTAATCTGTGACTATCTTCCATCAATTTGCATGCACAATGATTCGCTATTTAGAAAAGATTGCATACAAGTATGCAAAATATAGTTTTTGTGGTCCTTCTCTCTCAGAAGGGGAGACGTTTTTGCAAAAGGTTCAATAGATGGAAAAATTGAAACAGCAAACCAAGTTCTCTATGCAACATAGATCCTGAATATAATGTTTACCCTTTCTAATATCAGTGTGGGTTATTGAATTTACTCTTGACCACAGGCAATCTGCTACTTGCTAGACCACAACTCAGCTACAGCACAAAGACTCAGAAGCAACAGACATAAGTCTTCCGAAAACACTAACAAATGAAAAGAGATGAGATAGAGAGATAAGGATGTCTGCCCGGCCAGAAATGGCAAATTGTATCTAAGGTGATTCTTCAATGCTAAATTACAGAATTTCTAATCATTAAATAAGTATAGGAGATTAGACTAAAGTGGTAGAGAAATGAGCAGTTTGTTCTGTTTTTGAAAAGGGAAATTTTTTATATGTGACAAAATCAGATTTCTTGGATATGAAATAAATGTAAGAGAGATGGGGGGAAAGCTAACCTCTAAAGAGATTTATGCTCCAAATAAATCTGCACTTCAGAAACAAAATGAAAGGATAATAGAAAAAAAATTCTTCAAGAACATTAAAATTGAATAGATTTTATCCTAGAAAATAATGGAAAGAAAAAGGGAAATCATGAAGAATGTATTAGATTTAAGTCAGGCTGTCCTGATGATGATTCTGAAAGGAAGCATAATGCGGAGGGGTAAAGTTCTGGATTCACTTGTTTGGATTTCATAATACAGGTAAATTGTCATCTGGGGTCTATCTGTTCTATGTAAGATACAGTTCTGGAACCCCCTCATTTTATCTACATTTTTTGGTTCTGATCTTAAGTACTCCCCACCCAGAGTGTTTCTATATAAATATGAAAACACAAAAAGAATTATATGAAATCTCCATTTCATCAGGCTTGCTTAAAAAAAAAAAGAGTGAATAATAAATTCCACATGCTCCTTTCAAAACTGTACTGATTGCCTGTACTTCCTTTGAAACTTCCTTTTGTCCTTTTCCTTTCATTAGGAAAAAAAAAGTTTCAATAGACTTTTTTTGTCTTCACTAACGTTAATCATCCTCTCCATTCCAATCCCTAGCACTATTAAAAATGCAAAGATTAAAAAAAAAAAACATGTAACAAATAATCTTAGTCAAGCAAAATAAATCTACCCATGGACTGTGTCCAAAAATATATGTCTCTTTCTGCCCCCTGGAATCCATTATCTCTCTGTCAGGAGTTAGGTAACAAGTTTTATCATGTAATAGAATTCTATAACATATCATGTGACCTGGAGACATTTTTTTGTTCATTGTATTGATCAGAGTTTTTTATTCTTTCAGAGTTGTTTCTTTTTTATAATATTATTGCATCAATTGTTCTGTTCACTTTCTTTTGTACAGAGGACTTACTGTAAACTTTTATTCTTTACTGCTGGTTTAGTAAGATTCCATTGTATTAATATGATAGTTTTCCCATTCATTCTTCTATTATTGTTCAACCCCCTTAGGGTCTAATCCTTTTTTTTTCTTTTAGAGCCCCACCATGAGGAGTTTATTTTGCTTTTAATCATTCCACTCCCATGATTACTTTTCCTCTTAAAGCTTCCTCCTCTTCCTCACTCTTTCACTGTTGAGTTTATGGTATTTCTAAATGATACTCAGTTATATTTTTTTGTAACTTTTTTATGCAGGCCATCAGGGTTAAGTGATTTGGCCAGGGTCACATAGTTAATATGTGTCTGAGGTCAGATTTAAATGCTGGAGCCTGTGCCATATCCACTGTACCATCTAGCTGCCCTGTTGTTTTTACAACTTTTTTTGTAGGTATGTGATTTTATGTTCAATTATAAGTATGCGTCTGTACACTCAATTCTCCTTCATTTCTGATAAGAATGTGGCAATCTGAAGATCATTTCATTTACCCCCTTCTTCTCTATATATTTACTCTTCTTATTATGGAGTCGTTTCTTACTTCTTATCCTCTCCTCTTTTTCTTCTCTGAGTTCTTAGAACAGTACCAATCCACCTCCATATCTTCTCATTTTCTTATTTAACTCCATCAATTTCCTTTGAAGACATTAATGTCTGAAAGGTCTCTTTTCCCCCATTAGAAAGTCAGTGCTACTTCATCATACATGCCCTTTTAGCTCTGGACTCTTACATTTATATTTCAGCTACTCAACTCAGTTTTTTTCATCATTAATACTTGAAAATCCTCTTTTCTGCTAAAGGTACATTTTTCCTCTATAAGGATTATTGTAACACCAAGCAAAGGAGTATCCTTGTTTCAGTTATTCAAGTACTCAGCTGCTGGTGTCAGCTGTTCAAGCACCTTTGAGCTGCACCTGTGATTCAGAGGTGGGAGGAATCTGATGATGCAACAGGAAGGGTAGATAGGGGGGCGGAGCTAAGATGGCGGAGAGTAAGCAGTAACCTGAACAAGCTCCCCAAGAATTTCGTCCTTGGGAACTAAAAAGTAAATTTGAGCGGACTTAAGAGTGACGGAGCCCATTGTGAGACGGAGAGTGACAGATTCCCAGCCCAGAGAGGTGCCTAGTTGGGTCGAGGCAGGGAGAGCAGAGCGTGCTGGAGTGGCACCAGCGCGGACCTGGGAGCAGAGCGCGGCGGTCTGGGAGGCCCTACCCAGCAGACTCACCCAGCTGGAGGCTTCTGCAGCCCTCTCACTGCCCAGGTGAGGATCAACAGAACTGGATAGAGGGGAGCCCAGGGCGTGTAGCAGGGTCGGCAGTTTTTCCGGGGGCTAGCAACCCACGGCTTGGATTCTTGAAGCTACATGCTCAGACTTTCAGAAGTTGGGATGGAGGAATGAAATCTAGGGGCTCTCATCCCCCTCCCCGACACACAAAATCAAGAGGTAAAAGCCCCACCTAGAGTACATTCTTGCATTAGCGTAAACACCCCCAGGTCTGGAAATCACTGAGGAAGG
>JAQQSV010002518.1:0-26200 GCA_028646515.1 Pseudochirops corinnae
CTTGTTAACTTAAGGGAGGATGGCCTTTTGTGTTCTCCTGCCCCTTTTGAGATTCAGGGGTGGGAAGCCTTTGAGCGATTGACCAAATGACTGTATTTTGTTTAAGATTGGAGACTAATCTCCATTTGAGAAGAGACTTTGATTGACTAAATGAATGTATTGTCTAGGGGTGAAGTAGTACCTGGATTGAATTGAGAACTTACTTGCTAAAGGAACAAGTTACACTGTATTTTGACTTTTTCTGTTCTGTGAATATTTGCTGAATAAATGGGGTTTACTATGCTGGTAATCCCAACCTTAGAAGTTGCCTTTGCTTGGCATTACAATTATCCCAAGGCCCAAGGGAGTCATTCATGTCTGGTGATAAGCTAAGGAGGTGTGGGGGTGGGAGTGGCCAGAGCTATTCCAGGCCATAGGTGTCAGACAGCTAACCTGGGGCTGATCAAGGGTCCCACTAGTGGTGTCTAGTATATATTGTGGCCATTGGCTGTGTTTCTGCATTTCCTTCTGCCTGCACTGAAGCAGGTGGCGATACAGTCACTAGAGGCTTCCTGTTTGTCCATGGCCAAACTGATACATGTGGTGGTGCATAGAGCTGGTAGCTATCTGTTTGGCTGCCTGTTTCCTTAGGCACCTGCAGGGTTCACATCTACCTTGCACAGAACTATGCTGAAGCACACGGCAGTCTGGCAGATGGTGTCTGCCCATTCCCCTGGTTATGCTGAGATGCATGGGATCTCCTATTATTGACTTCTGCCTCTTCTACAGCATGGGTATCTGGATCTCCTGTTGACTTGCTTAGGTGGTGCTTACTGGGCCACTTCCCATCCTAAACTGCACTCCCCTTTTACCAGAGAAAGTAAGATCTTTCCTTCCAATCTTCTAAGTTTCTTGAGCTCAAGGATTGTTTTCACACAATCCTTTTGCTGGGTCTGGTATTTTAGGATTTGTTTTAGGACTCTCTTTTATGGTTATTTGGAGCTGAATATGGGAGAGTTTCAGTGATTTACTGCTTGCTCCATCATCTTGGCTATGCTATATAAACTGTTTTCAAGATTATTTGCCTCTTCAACTAAAATCTTTTTTTTTTTTTTGCAAATTAATTTGTATGTAGATATAGACTCTAAGAATTCCTAACAAGAATTGCCTCCTCCCTTATTTTCTCATTTTCTACTTTTTCCTTCTCTCTCTAGTTCTCAGTTAGACCTTGGAAAAGAAATCTTTGGGTGAGAGGACAGGTCTTTTTCAGCAGTGTTGCAGTCTCTGAATTTCACACTTCATAGCACTCCAATAGAGGATGAGTCTGGCAAATCTGAGGAATGGTTCAAGGCATTTATTTTTACCAGTATTTTCTCTAAATATGGGTTTTCTAACCAGGTATGAAATTCTGAAATAGTTTGAAATATGTAGGTCATAGACTGTGTCTTTACACAAACCCATCCAATTCAATTCAAGGGAAGAAAAAAAAAGATTAGGAGAAAAAAAAAAGATTAAATTCTGTGTAATTTGAGTTAATCTGTTGGGGCAGGTATCCTAAATCCTGACTTCCCCAGTGTTTATATAATTCCCTGACCCTTGCCTTAATGTACTTTTGGTGCTTTTCCCCTGAGTATGCATCAATGACTTTTCCAAGTGAGAATAACCAAGTTTATACACATGCTTATACACATACACACTTATATACACACACATATATGTATATATCTGTGTATATATGTATGTATATGTGCATATGTATGCATGATATACATAGTATAGATGCATGTATGTGTGCATATATGTACATATATATACATGTGTGTATAATATATGTGGGAATGGAATATGTGTGCGCATACACACGTGTGCACACATACTTATATGTGTATATATGTGCATGGACATAAATGCATGTGTATCAGCATGTGTATATACATATGTGCGTATATATTTGTGTATGTATGTGTCTGTATATGTATATATATTTATGTGTCTGTATATATGTGTATGTGTATATGTGTTGAATATTTGTATATGTGTGTATGTACATGTATCTATCTGTGTGTATATATGTATACACAATACACATATATACATAAATATGCATGTGCATATATGTTGAATATTTGTATATGTGTGTATGTACATGTATCTATCTGTATGTATGTATGTATACACATACGCATATATACATAAATATATAATTTGTTATTTCTTATCTTAGAGGAAGAAATACTGATTGATTTGGTTTGAGCTGGACTGGATTTACAGTCATCTAATGAAATGGGTAAGATAATCCTGGAAACCAGAAGGACAGAATCTTTTAATTGGTTAGGACTATGGATCTTTACTAAGTTACTTAAATGAATATATAGTAAGCATGGTGAGTATGCTTTTGCATCTTGTGCAAATTAGAAACTGTCTGTTCTGGTGGTCTTATGGCTCTGATATTAGCATACCTGAGAGAGGAGAGATTTGAAGGAGATTTGAAAGATTCAGGTGCTACTGAGCTTGGGATACAAAGACAATATTCCCTAACCCTTTTGTGTAGTATTTGCCAATGACTTCAAGCAGTGTATGTTATAGTTAAATGGGTAAGTCTCCCCTAACACACATTTGGGCATAACTAAAATACATCATAGCCCAAACACATGTAGAAACCAGGATTCTCAGAATTATAGGGTTTTGCCGGAATCTGTTCTTAGAGACTGTTGCTCTCCTTTCTTCCAACATAATCATATTTATGGCAATGCAATAATGACTCTAAGTAAAATCAACCAAAAGGTCTGGGCTTCCAGTAGTTTATATGATACTTATTAGTTGCATTTATATAGTGCTTTATATTTTCAGAAGTGCTTTACATGTGTTATCTCTATGTTAGCTTCATAACACTTCTGTAAAGCAGTTAAAACAGGTGTTATTCCCATTTTATAGATAAAAAACTGAGATTCAAAGAAATAAAGTGATTTGTCCATGGTCACACAGCTAGTAAGTAACAAGGAAATGATGTGAATCTCTTATATTCCCTGGCTTATCAATCCAGTGGTTTTCCCACTACACTCTGTCGCCTTTTTCAGACAGCCTATCAATGGGAGAGAAGCTGTTGGGAATAAGTACTTTCTTAATGCTCTTGTAGATTAACTGCTTTCCTGTGTCTATATCCACAATTCTTATCCTGTGCAATTCTTTTCCATATCTTTCTTTGAAATGAATTAAGGATATACCCAATAAATTGGAGGCTTTTTTTCTAATACTTTTTAAAAATATATATAACTGGTACTAATGGAAAAGTTGTCTATCCACTTGTTATTTTTCACTCTGCATAATTTAACCATTTCTTTCTCAATGTCCTTGGTGATGTCTCTAATTCTAATTCTCACATACAACTGATATCCTGCAACCTACTTTTCTCAACAATCTTTTGGATTAAATGAATATTTATTCCTCAATTAATAATCAAGTACTTATTAAGCATCTACTACATTTCAAACACACTATCAAGAACTGGGGATACGAACACAGTCATCGCCACTCAAGGAACTTAGATTGTTTTTAGACCATGAGTATCCAATGAATGTTGACATTAGAATAATGAATTGTCCTGTGAGTGTGCATGTCAGGAAGGTTTGAAATCTCTGTGCAATTCACCAGATGCAATCCAGCCTAGATTTCTTTTTGTAATTAGTTTTAGGGCCAGTTCACTATCCATGTATAATGACTGGCCATCAGTATGCATTTATATATGTAAATGTTTATGTATATATATATATATATATATATATATATATGTATATATATATCTGAGTTGCAGAAGCAGACTCAGGGAAACCTTCAGGAATAAATAAATGAATTAAAAAAAAAAACACTTATGGCTTCTATGTGTCAAATCCAATCCAAACTGAGAGGGATACAACTAGAAAAAGTGATATTGTTATACCCTCATCTTTTAAAATCTACCATGTAAATGGAACAGTTCTAGGGAAATAAGATCCATGGAAGGGAGATGTGGTTTAGGAAGTCATAAGGTATTTGATCATAATGACCTTTTCAGTAACACAGACACTATTGATTTGATTATTTAATTCTTAACATTTGAGTCTAGCAGACACTCCATCTTCAGTGGAGTAAAAACTAGAGAGGTTGCAAGTGGCAGTTTAAATGAATGGATAAATGAAAGAAAACAAGTGAATAAAAAAATATTAACTGCTTCCTTCATGTCAAGTTCTATGATAAGTCTTGATAATATGACTCCAAGATAGAGATAACCTTAGTCCTCAATAACCTTTCATTCTACTAAGAAGAGATAACACATCTCTATGAGGGAATGATACACTGGTGAAGAATTTTTGTCTCAGGAGGCATAGTAATGGTGACTAGAGCTATAGACGTGTTTGAAACACCTTTTTTTGGAACCAGTAGTAGTATTGAATTGAATACTATTCCCAAAAGAGAGAAAGAATACAGAAGTGTGGTAAATCACACATTGGCAGGTTAGATGGCAAGATTGCTTGGGTAGAATTCTGTATGAGATGTGAAGTGTTATCTGTCTGGTGCTATCTAGATTGGAAAGGCAGAGCTGATAATCACTCAGCAATCAGGAGAGTTCCACTAATTTGTATGCATCTAAAGAGTGACTACTTAATTTTTTCCTTACTTTGAGGTATTTTACAACTCATTTTGCAAAATGTGTCCAAGGAAAATTGTGTATTCTTCTAGTTGGCTTAAAGACTTTGTCTATATTATCTATAGAAACAGTTGGATCAGGCTAAACAATTACAAAGAGATGCACAGGATCTATTGAGTAAGAAACACTATGCTCCCCGAATGCAGAGTGTTTCTCAAACAGCTAATCCTGAGATAAAGACTATAAATGATGCTCAGAAGTCTTCATCTTTTGAGTTTTTGACCAATTTTCCTGTGTCATTTAATACCTGATAATTATCATTAATTTATTGTTATGTTTAATTTCTTATTTTAGTATATCGTATCTGACATTTTTGCAAGTTGTGAAATTGATTTCTATTGGGCTGTCCAATGAAAAGATTTTCCCACATTTCTTGGGAGGCAGGGGGACTGAGACAACAATGCAACAGTCCTAAATAGTAACAGAATCTCACAGTTGAAAGGGAGCAAAGAAGTCATCATATCCAACCTATCCCTAAATACATGTCCCCTCTACAACTTTCCTGAGAAAATGCATTGGAGATCTCTAATGAGGGTACATTCACTCCTTCCTGAAGTTCTCCATTCTCCCTTTGGTTATAAGTAACACTTATAAACTCATGTATTGTATAATATAGAAGGTATGCCATCTTTGCTTGAACGTGGCCTGTACATAAAATTCATCTTCACTTTGGTATAGTGCTTATTTCTATATATTACTATAAGTCCAGGAGGAGGGTGGGTGGGTGGGTCCTAAAGGAGAGTAGGTAAACTACTACACAGAGTAAGGGCATACTTTTCATTTTTGGAAGTCTGATGAAGAAGAATAAGTTATATGTGTAGAAAAGAAGGAAAAGTAGGGAAGAAGATAAGGTATTCCAGGTAGATAGCCAGATAAAATAAACCCAGAGTTCTGGGTGTTAAATTAGGTGAGAACTATGTTCAAACTGAGGCAGCTAGATTTGCAATGGATAAAATACTGGGCCTGGAGTCAGGAATGCCTGAGTCCAAATTCAATCCTGAACACTTACTACTTATTTTATTCTGGGCAAATCACTTAACCTCTGTTTACTTCAGTTCTTTCACCTATAAAATACGGGAAATAATAGCACTGACCTCCCCCAGGGATGTTGTGAGTATCAAATGATACAATATTTGTAAAGTGTATAACGTAACACTTGGCACATAGTAAGTACCATATAAATTCTAATTTTTTTGAGGCAGCTAAGTGGCACAATGGATCAAGTGCTCGGCTTATAATCAGGAAGATTTGAGTTCAAATTCATCCCAATACACTTCCTACCTCTGTGACCCTGGGTAATTTGCTTAATCTCTTTCTGCCTCAGTTTCTTTAACTATATGTTAAGAACCATAATCATCTATCTCCCAGGGTTGTTTCGAGGATTAAAATTGATCAGTACAGTTCCCAGCACATAGCGGATACTAAATAAACAGCCTTTCTATTCCCCTTGGGTCTACCAAATTCCAGGCCCTTCTTCCCTTCCTGTCTGAGATAATACATAGTCAATACCTTTTCCCTAGGTAATGAATGCACCTATGCATTCTCAGGGACAAATTAAACTAGCAAAGTAATAACAATAATAATAATAATTATTATTATTATTATGGTAATAATAATAACAACATCAATAATAACAGTTAACAGATATATGGTACTTTATACTAAATGAGGGACCTAGGTTTTGGGCTTTCCCTTAAAGACATCTTAAGAAAATTTATCAGAAAACTGCTGAATAGCTAGACATCATTTAGTAAAGAAACTGAATAACCAGGAGTCATGTTACAATTCTAAATCTGGAGCATTTGTGTGTCCTGATTGTGTGTCCCTGATTCCATACTACATTCTGCCTTTACAGAGTAGCAGGAAGCAAAATATGTCCTTTGGACTGCTTTTGCATCTTTTTTATAAGGAGTAACACTACTTCTCAGGAGGAGGGGAAAGGGAGAAGATAAATAGGGGGGAAATGGAAACTATTATCCATAAATCAGGGCTTCATCTGACAGCTGAATAACCTACCAAGGGAAAAGTACTGTTAAAAACTAAAGCCTCTCTTCTTTTTTTTTAACCTCATCCCAGGTTGATGTTTATAATGTCTAATGCATTATATCTTCTTGAAGTAGTCCAAATAACTCTCGATAGTCATATTTTGCCAGGAATAACCATCTATAAAATATGTCACCATTCCACGATGTGGTTTTATGTTCACATGACCTGCCGCTTTGATATAAAATGACATCTGAAGTGAAAATAGCTCCTTATTAATGAAATAGTCGAGGTCATAGTAATTTCTTGTCTTCAAGGAACTATTTCCTATTGAAGCCCAGCTCTCTCTTCCCTCCCAAAAAATAAATAAAAGGAACTATAAAAAAGGCCCCCACATTACCTTGAAGTACTGATGTGTTCAGCTTTTAAAATAATAAACTGAGCTGCTCTGTTTTGTCAAAATGTAGGCCAGGTGGCCAGAAAGATAACATGACAACTTTAGGAAGGAATTTCCTACTCCTTCATGCCTTATGAACTGATTCTTTCACTCCTCAAAAGCTGGCAAGCAAAGCAAGAATGTTCTTAAAAGAAGATGCAGTAGGATTGGGGGGAAGGGGGAAGAAGGAAATGTATCATAGAAACAGGGCACATTTGAATTCACTGAAACTGCCTAAGTGATGTAGCCATATTACCAAAACCAAACCCAAATTTGGTCTCTTCTTCTTCTTTGAAAACACTAACAATATGAGGTGAGGGGAAGGGGCAGAGGGGGCCTGAATCAGTAATCTACCCAACAGACTTGGGGTTCTCTATCCCAAAGCTATTAAGGGGAAACTTGGAAATTTTGTTTTTGGTCCATTTCAGTGATATTTTTAAGTGCTTGGAGGGGTCTCAAAAATCAAACAATTGATCTGTGTGATGTACAAGACTAACAAGTTCTTCTCCAAAGAAAGTTGCAGGGGATTTGGTTGTATTTGGACATCAATTTCTATAGTTTGCCTTGTTAGTGGATTCAGTGACACATGTGTTATCAGGATTCCGTAGCAGTGACAGAGGTGTTGAGATATTCTACCTTTGCAGAATGCTCTGTCAAGAAACTGAATGTTTCTAAGGCCAAGAGGGCTATATTTACATTTCTTTCTACTGGGACTGAAAATCACGAAGGAAGAGTGTCCCCAGATGATTCTCAGGGATAAGATCCTTTTCAGTTGTATTCGATGCATGTGTGTGTGACAGTGTTTTCTGTGTCTCTGAAGTTTTTTCTTTTAATCTCATTTTGTTTATACGATCACCAATACAATGACAAAATCTTGTATTTGAAGACGTTACACACTTGTGAATATATAATAGCACTATTACTTGACATTCCTGTAAACAGCTTGTTTTCTGTCAATACAAAAATAGGATAATTATTACCAAAACTCTTCATTTCATGTCTAAGAGAAATGAAAAAAAAATAAGGATGCAATTTATTAAATTCATTAAAAATCAAAATAATTGAATGTCATAAGCACTGTTTATTATTCCTCTGATGATCCCAGTGAGACAAATTATAAACAACCTGCTAAGTGGGCAACCACATAAGGAAGACCAAAAAAAAATTGTTTTAATTCCAACACGAATTCAAAGGGAAAGGAAAAAGAAAAGATAGAGTACAAGAAAGGATACACCAGAGGAAAAAAAAAAAGAGGAGGCTAGTCAGAGGTTGACTTTTGGATCACATTGTTAGCATTCTTTATGACCTTTACAAATCTGTAATCAGTATTAATATATTTTCATTTCCTTCATCTAGAAAATTAAGGTGTGCATTCTGTGAAGTATAAGAACATTACTTTTAATACTGAGGGTTTCTGATAAGACACTTACATTTTACTTATATTTAAGAAAGTTCTAGCAGGCAGGGTTGTGTAGAGGATGGAGGAACCATCTCCACGGGGTTCTAATTCCACTTCTGAAACTTATTAGCTTTGTCACCTTGAGAAAATCACTTAATCTTTAACTATTCTAGTCTAGTGGTATCAAATTCAAATAGAAAATGGGTTCTAAGGATCCTTGTTGGCTGTATATTGACATTGAAAACCACCTGTTAACATCATTTAATTTCTGTTGTGTTTTTATTTATTTAGTTGAATATTTTGCCAATGATATTTAATCTGATTCCTGTCATTAGAGAGTTGCGTTTCAGCTGGTTGAATCATACATTTGACACTCCTGCTCTGGACAACTTTAAGACTATAAATTACAGGGAATGTGTCAATCTGAACTGATAAAGGAAATTCCTTGCTGAGAATTCTCTATGACATTAGAATTCTGCTCTCTTTTCTAATCTCATAAGAATAACACAGTTTCCCCAAAGTCCCAGTCCCTTTCCTTCTCTGATAGGTATAATACAGGGTGTCTCAATAATGATGATTTTATTCATGTAGCACTCCAGGACTATTCTAGTAGTGACAATCATATTTTGAGCAAATAGAAAGTCTCTCACTTCCTAACATTACACAGAGAACAATTATTTAGTAAGTGCAAACTATTCATTAATCAATAAGCATACATTATGTGCCTATTATATTCCAAGTACTGGTCTAGGTACTAGAAATTCAAGATAAAAGTGAAACAATCCTTGCCATCAAGAAGATTGTGTTCATAGGTGATGACATATACCTATATAGAAACATACAAAATAAATATGTGATAAATGGGGGCAAAAAGAAATATGGGTTTATCAGGAAGGACTCTATGTAAAATGACACACTTTATTTGAAGTTTAAAAGATCAAAGGGCTAATGGTTAA
Organism: Pseudochirops corinnae; assembly: GCA_028646515.1. Lineage (NCBI taxonomy): Eukaryota > Metazoa > Chordata > Mammalia > Diprotodontia > Pseudocheiridae > Pseudochirops > Pseudochirops corinnae. Next base: position 9,438 of record JAQQSV010002518.1, read on the forward strand.
AGTGACTTCAAAGATGATCTCATTGAACCTCATCACTTTATATGTGAACATATGGACTTAAAGGAAAAAGGAATTCTAAGAGGTAGTCATTGAGGAATTGCCATTGAGACTTCACTTTAGAATCCATTAAAAAGGTGCATGAAATGACACATATGAAGAGCAGTAAAAAGGAATTTATACTAGGCTTTAGGGATAAACAGCTAATTATTAAAAGTTTAAATAGTTTGTATTTAAAGGTTTGTAAGGTACAATTATAGAGTTTGGGGATAGAGGTTTATGTATCTTATAATCCACACGATAATCGTGTAGATAGGTGATTTTGGTATTTTTTCCTCCCTCATTTTGCTTATGAAAAAACTGAGGCTCAGAAAGCTCCTCAAATCTTCCACTTTAGAATACTTGCATTACTTTGAAACTAAGCTCAAATGAGACCTTGTAAATGAAACTTTCCTGATCCCACCCCCCAGCTATATGTGTAGATATAGACAGAAGGATACAATATAATTTGAAAGGGAAGGCACATATATACCTTGATAGATACATAGAAGATCTTATCTATTTACATTTATTTGAATATATACTATCTATATATACTAACTATCTAGAAATACTATATATATACATATATACATACATACATATATACATACTATCTCTTAATGGAGGATACACATATGCATACATACACACAAATTCACATGCATAGATACGTACATAAATATATGCATATATACATATATGTACATATGTGTATATATGTATATATAAATATGATGCACATAAGCACGTACTAGTGCATTTTTTCCAATAAGAGTTAGTCATTCAGTTTTTTGAGATGGGTATTTAATAAATTAATATGCTAAGAAGAGTTATGAAAAAAATCATCCTGCCAAGTCTGTGACTTACTGTCCCACCAATATATACAGAGATCAGGAGAGAAAGTGGGTTCTCTCTCTCCCTCTCTCTCACTCTTTCTCCCACGTATGGCAAAAGTTATAGAAAGGAGTAACTAACATGCTCTGTAAATCATTTTTTTCCCCTGGGAAGTCCTTTTCTCTACTTTACAGCAGTTTTATAAAGTTCTCTGTAGTCATAATGCAGCTTTCTGTGACATTCCTTGAGAAGTCTTTATGCTGCTTTTCTCAATGTGTTTAGATACTCCTAGATATCAAATAAAAAATATTTCCAGTCACTGTCAACCTAGAGATGCTATTGGAATGCCAATGATAAGTCAAAATCCCCCAAACAAACTTGGACTGTATCTTTCACTCAGTGACCGGAATGTTTGATTTCCAAACTGGCTTACTGTTTTAAAGATGACCTACCTGTAAGGAAACACTGAATCTCCTCAGCTTATATCTATGCATCTATTTTATGATTCACCTCACTTCGTCCAATTGGATTGACTTCTCCCAATAGGGGGATCAATAGATGTGTTCACCCCCTGGTTTAAGTAGTTGTTTTAAATAGGGTGATATAAATACTTAATAGACTCAATTGATCCCAATACTAAAACACATATTCTGTAAATATTTATAAATATAAATTAAAAATATATTCAGTTATGACTTCTCTCTGTCTACCTCTACCCCACCCACTGAGAAGACAAGAAATACAATACCCATTATATATGTGGTCATACAAAATCTGTTTTCATATTATCCATGATACAAAACAGAAGGGAAAAGAGAGAGAGAGAGAGAGAGAGAGAGAGAGAAAGGGGGGGGGGGAGGAAGGAAAGAAGAAAAGAAGGAAAGAAGGAAGGAAGGAAGGAAGGAAAGAAGGAATGAAGGAAGAAAGGAGGGAAGAAAATGGAAAGAAAAAAAAAGAAGAATATGCTTCAATATGCTCTCAGACTTCCCTCAAGATCCCTCAAAGTAGATAGAAATTTTTCTCATTAGTCCTTTGGAATTTTAGATCATTCTATTGATCATAGTAGCTAAGTCTTTCCAAGTTGATTATCATTATAATATTGTTATTAATACATAGATTGTTTTCTTAGTTCTGCTCATTTCATTTTCTTTCAACTCATACATGTCTTCCCAGGTATTTCTGAAACCATATCATTCATCATTTGTTTTTAGAAGCACAATAGATGTTTCCTGATTGAATTGATTGATTGGTTTACTTATGGTCACATACCTAGCAAGTACATAATGCAGTATAATAATGATAATAATAATATTGATAATGATAACTGGTATTTACATAGTCCTTTAAAGTTTGCAAAACACTTTACAAATATTAGCTTATTTGATCATCACAACAGCTCTAGGAGATAGGTGCTTTTATTACACCTATTTTACTTCTGGACAAAATGAGGCAAACAGAGCTTAAGTAATTTGTCCAGGGTCACACAGCTAGTAAGTATCTAAAACTGAACTTGAACTCAGGTCTTCTAAGTACCACATCCACTCTGACAACAAATTCCCTTATTACCCTGATTCAGTACACTATTGACAGTATCACCAATATCTCTCTGTAGGGCTCTCTTTTAAAGTGGCCTACAATCTATAGGATATCTTTTAAATTAGCTTACAATCTAATGGAAGGAAAATCCAAATGATTATGATCTAAGAGGCATATGTACAAAAACAAAGGTATAGGCAAAGGACAAGGGAAAGTGAAATCCCAATCAGCAGCAGTAGAAATTAGAGAGCTCTGAGGTTTAAGAAGAGTATTATGGGGAAGATGGCACCAGGTTTTGAAAGGTGAGAGAGAAAAATTCACGCAATTTAATTTTGTATGTGCAGAGCAATCCTTCACTTTATTACTTCAGTCTAGAGGCTATTAGCACATTCTAACAATGCTAAGAAATCATTATCACCCTGGGAACAGTTCCTCACTAGAGGAATAATACCTCCCCGTGTAAATAGTTCATTCTGTTTTCTGACTTTGGAAAAGCCCCCTCACATGAAATTAATAAATCATGTTTTATTATTTGACTTGATTTTATGTCACAGAAGCTATTGAAAGTAAACTTGATATACCTTTGAATAAGAAAGGACAATTGAAGTTTGCTCATACTATACGAAGTGGTCTTTATTGTGTCCACTTTCTGGGTTTATATTTCTTAGATCAGTTCTTACAAAGAAATTATAAGGCCCCATTGCAGCCAATTCCCCTAATTACTAAGCACACAGCAATCCTTTCGACTTTTCTAGGAGGCTATTCTGATAAAAATGTAATTCTGAAATATTGGTGATGAATAAAAATATTAAAAGTTTGTATTTTATTCATACTTAAAAAGGTAAATCCTTCTTCTCCAATGTATAATTTCCAAGAACTACTCTTATTTTTATATTAAACTTCATCTTTTCAATTCAGGTCATGTTTTGCAACCTTGAATGTGCAAAATAGAGACATGAGATTTGTGTGAACTTGTATTTTTAAAAAATGGTTGATGTAAACGTTTCCAATACCCTTCCATCTTTATTGCAAGAGGCTTTTAGACTGTTGTCCTTTCTGTGAATTTGTGTTTCTGTGTGCACGCACGCATGCGTGTGTGTGTGTGTGTGTATGTTAAGAGTTCTGTTGCATCTTCTGCCTATAGTTATTCATCCATTATGATTGCATAACAGAGTTGATGCATTCCAACAAATAGAAGTATCTATGGTAAAATGTGAAACCTCTCAGTTATTATGTATTCGGTAATTGTTTTCAGATTCAAATTCATCCATGCACTAGGGAAATTCCATGAACTCTCGTGGGCACTATAAACTAGAAAGTAAATCAATCCCAATTTTAGAGAAGTTGGGGAGGGATGAATGGAAATCAGATAACTAAGTGTGAGGGTAACAGATCATAAAACATGAAATCAAATATTATCTTTATATATTTTGTTTTCTTATTTGCTCAACTGTATATACTGTGTAGCAAAATGTTCATCTTGACATTCTCATTTTATGTCTCATTCCTAACTACCGGTGAAGGATTACACACATATATGGCAAGATATACATACATGCATGCATGTATATAGACATATATGCACATGCATATGTATATTTCCTTTTGCTTTGCTTCAATAACTAAATAACATCAGCTGAAATGAAGTGAATTGTCTTTCAAGGTGCAATCAGTATGTCTTGCAGAAAAATGTGTGTATTGCAACTCCAGCTAATGTGCTAATTTTTGCAATTTGCTTGAGTTTGTCACATTACAAATTTTCACGTGATGGCAGTCTACTACCCAGCAATGGCATATGGTCACACAGATGCTCAGTCCAGACTTGACCTACAACTTAGTGTCCATTGTTAAGATAAGCTACGTCAGCATGAGCCAACCCTTAATATTAGCAGGGGATTAGGCTAAAATAACTTTCTCTGTGAAAGCATACAAGTTCATATCTCTTTTTTAATGTATATATTGCCCTTCACCCTCATGTCTAAAAATAAACAGTTTAACTCACACAATGAAATTAATCCTGTGAAGAATAGACAGTCTCTGATTTACAAATGGTCTGTTATAAAAAAAAAAAGTGTTCATAATCCAGTTGTTTTCAACTCAGACAATCTTGAATAATATAATCCATGTCAGTAAGATTCCTAGGATAGACCACAAAAACGTATTTAACATAAAGCTAAAATCCTGGAAGTTTGCAATGAAACACAATAATATAAAGCAATATTGTTGATGTTGTAGTTATTAAAGATAACTGAAAAATCAAGAATATTAAATGTATGTTTTAATGTTTGTTCCTGGTATTTGGAGAATCACAAATTTTCTGGGGAAGTCATTTTTAAATGCAGGCATTTGTGAGTAAAGTTTCTGGTTTTTGAGATTGGGTTGTTCTATTTCAACCATTCTAGAAGTACAATGGTCACTCACAGGATTAATACAACTATTGCTTATCATCAAAACTTTTACCTGTTCTGTTTCAGATCTGAGGGTTTACTTCTCCTTTGGTAAATCACTGGCTCCCTACTTCTGGGGACTCAGCATATTGTTTCCATTGGTTCCATTCAGTGTTAGCTTTATTGAAGTTCATAACTCCTATAATCCACCATTTTCAACTTTCCTAATTAGCTGACACTATAATCATGTAATACGTTGCCTGGCTTTTTTGAGTATTTTGAGAGATTTGTGAGAATTTTTAAGGTATCAGAGGTTGAAAGCAAACTATCATGTGATCCAAATCGGTTGTCCAAAGCAACAAGTAGCCTGTCCAGTAAATGAATGGAATGATTTTCAATAAAACTTAAGAATGTCCTTTCCCAAGCTAGGGATGCATCACTAGTATTCCTCTTATCCTGACTGGCTATGATTAGATTGGCTTTTTTAGCTCAGAAATGAGAAAGTGAAGGTATGGGATTAAATAGGAGAAAGGAGTCAGAAAGCTGGTAGGAAGGAGGAAGGATATTAAAGACATGATGAAGATGCTAACTGACATAATGTTATCTGACAAGGGGGAGAGGATATAATGATTATGAGTCCCTCAAAATAAATGATAGAGAGAAAGGGAAAATTGTGAGGTATTTATGTCATAAAGTAGGGCTTCAAACACAATGATGAGTAAGATAAATGTCTACCCCAAATATCTGAAGACTTCCCCCAATGTTATAGGCTGTTGAGAACAATTTGTTTCAACAGCCACGAAGACTACTGAAGAATGTGCTTCTGAGCAGTCAGAAGTTGGTCAGACATTGAAGACCCCAAAATCATCTGCCTCCTGAGACATTACCAATCATTCTGACTTTGTCTTGCCATTAGACTTTTATGACTCTAGAATAGAGTGTGAAACTGATGATTTTGTGCAACACTACCTCACTTAAATTCAATTCCCACTTGAGTCAAGACATCATCCTTTTGATGTCACTGATCTTTTTCAACATGAAGAACCACCACCACCATCACCACCACCACCATCACCAACAATAACATGTCAGATGGTTCCTGACACTTAAACAAAAGCAGTTCATCCAACACAAGTTGTTAGTTTCTTCATGATTAAGTTTCTAGGCGCTAAATTATAGCCAGATCCATTTTATTTTGTGTGGTCACTCAGAATCACATTTTAGATAACCAGGACCTTGATAGAGAGTTCAGGTTCAATATTTACTTCACTTTATCACTATGTATACATTCTTCAAGCAAATTTAGTTGCTATTTGCTTGCTACAAGTAAGTGAGGGAAAATATGGACAACTCTCTGGTCCTAGTAATACCTAGCAGAATATGAATTATCTTAATTTTCATGAAGTTATTTAGCATTAAATAAATGGAAAAAATTGAATATCTTAAAGTAAAAGTATTAAACTCACTGTCTGTGGGCTACATATGTCTATAAATCTTCCAAGTGTAGCTGAACCATATTAAAACATAAGTGAGAAATGATCAACAAAATAAAAATATAATGCAACATAGATATTCTTGATTTGTGCATTTCTAATTTAATATCTGCCAAAAAGAATCTATTTATATTTAAGTTTGACATTATTGATTAAAGTACAAACTCTAGGATCCAAAATCGATAACTTGTAAACATATTACATGGACATCAAAGCAGGAGAAGGAACAAACAAATGACTAACAGTACAAAAATAATTTGTCTACTAAACATCTCAATTTTAGTTCTTCCAAATAATATACAGATGAAGAGTTCTAGTAAAATGAATACTTATCTCTGGGAATCTCACAAATATACCTCCATAAATAACTTTGAAATGAACAATCAGTGTTTCATTGATGATTTCAAGAGACCAATGAAAATCTTAGTAGAAAATAATTTCTGGAGGTAGTGACAAGACTTAAGAGGTGAGGCAAATCATAAAGATATATAAAGGAGGAAGACTATATGATATTGTTATTCTGAAAGACATTAGTGTTCCCTAATATAAAAGCAAAAAGGCACTGAAGGAACATATAGACAGGGGTGGCACTGTGAAACGAATAAATGTGTCATACAGGCCCCAATCCTTTACATTTAATGATTATAAGAATATTGAATAAATGAGTTCATTTTAATTCAGCAAGCATTCATTAAGAAGTTAAAGTTAATAGATTGAGTTGAGGAGGAACTTCCGGGAGCCAAGATAATGGAGTAAGCAGTAAATCACCATAACTCTCTCATTCACCTTCAAACAATCACAAAATAGCTGCTGCAAACAACTTCTGCAACAGCAAAACCAGCAAAAAAAACAGTAAAACAAACTTTAAGCTCAGGAAACTTGAAGATCATAAGAAAAGGTTTGTCTCAGTCTGATAAAAAGGGAGTGCAGTCTAGGATGGGAAGGGGTGCAGCAACCCTGCAGCAAGTTCTATGTCAGCAAACCAGTGGGAGATCCTGAGATGTTCTAGAGCAGGCAAATGCCAACAAGACTCTTTCCTTCCATGTGCTTCAGCATAAGGGGAACAGGCAGATTCCAGGTCTAAAAACTACCATGTACTTCATTGTAACTCCAAGGAAAAGCAGAAAGATCCCAATGGCCTCACCACACACCAGACACTAGTACTGGGACCCACGATCAGCACCAAGTAAGCTGCTAGAATCCTATGGTCTGTAGCAGGACCAGTCACACCCCACCAAATCCCCTCAACTCAGCAACAGACAGGAGGGTCTCCTGTGGGCCTCAGGGCAACATCAGTACAGCTCCAGGTAAAAAGCAAGAGTCTGCAGTCCCTGGCACAAGAATCCTGAGACAGTGTTTCTTTCACTCTGAGGGGAGAGCTCAATTTTAAAGGAAAGGAAAAAGGCCAAAAATGATAAGCAAAAGCAAGAACAATAAAAATATCTGACTATAGGAAGTTATGATGGTGAGAGGGAAGAACAAGGAACAAACTCAGAAGAGGATAACAATGTCAACACACCTATAAGCAATGGCCCATCAAAAATAGGAAGTCATCTCAAGTCCAGAAAGAACTCATGAAAGAGCTTAAAAAGCAGCTTAAAAACCATATAAGAGAGGTAGAGGAAAAAATGAGAAAAGAAATGACAGTGATAAAAGAGAGTTATGAAAAAAAGTCAAGTTCTTTGAAAAAGAAAGTAACTCCACAAAAATTACAATTGTGGGGGATGGGCAGGGTGGGGAGGAGGCACAAACAAGATGGATTAGAGAAACCAGAAACCTGCCTGAGTTCTCCCCAGTTTCCCTTAGGACTAACACTAAATCAAGCCTCTAAATGGATTATGGAGCAATAGAATCCACACAAAGATGGAGTGAAATGATTTTCTAACTTAAGATAATTTTGAAGGACTTCAGTAAAGGTCTCTCTCACTTCAGTATAATGAGAGCATGGCTCAGTGCCTAAAGTGTCCTGGCTCGACAAGAAGAAGACCTTAGCCAAAACATAGATCAGCAGCTGTGGTCCTTCAGCCATAGATCAGAAAGCCAGCCAGGAGGCTTGCAGTCCCAGACTGGAAGGCAAATTGCCTGTCCCAGAAACCAGGCAACCACAGGAGCAATTAAGCTGTGCCACCCCAGTGCAGTGAGTAAGCTACCAACACCTGAAGCTCCAATCCACAAAGCCAGTGACTAGACCCCTGGCACACGGCAGAAGAAGCTTAAGACAGTGACCCTTGTGTTCCAGGGGAAGAATTCAACTTTGAAAGCCACAAAATAGGCAAAATAAAAATTAAAAATAAAAATGAGCAAGAAGCAAAAGAGAACCTTGATCATACAAACCTGCTGTGGTCTCAGGGAAGCCCAAAACACAAATTCAGAAGAGGACAACAATGCCATAATGCTTAAGTGTGAAAACTCAAACAGGAATATGAATTGGTCTCAAGTTCAAAAAGACTTCTTGGAAGAGTTCAAATAGAACTTTAAAAAAATTATTTATTTTTAGTTTTCAATATTCATTTACACAAAATTTTGAGTTAGGTTTTTTTTTTCTCTCCTGGTCTTTCCCCTCCCCCCACCCCAAAATAGCAAGCCTGCTGAATGGCCCTTACCCCAATCCTCCCCCTTCACCCACCTAACTTTCTAATAGGGCAAGATGGGTTTTCATACTCCAGTACCTGTATATCTTATTGCCAAGTTGCATGAAAAAAAAAACAAATGTTTTTTAAACATTTGTTTCTAAAACTTTGAGTACCAGATTTTTTTCCCCTTTCCCCTCCTCATCCCCTTCCCACTGCAAAGATAAGCAATTTAATATAGGTTGTACACATGTAGTTGTGAAAGACTAACTATATTTCCCTCCATCCTATCCCACCTCCCACTTACTCTATTTCTCCTTTGACCCTAATCCTTTTCAAAAATGTTTGCTTTTAATTACCCTTCTATACTCCCCCTTCTTATCCTCTACCCCTCTATTTTCCTGTAGGATAAGACACCCAATTGAGTTTGGATGTTATTCCCTCCTTAGGCCAAATTCAATGAGAATCAGGTTGTCCCATTCCCTTTCATCTTCCTGCTCTTCCCCTCCATTGTAACAGTTTTCTTTTACCTGTTTTATATGAAATAATTTACCCTAATTTATTGCTCCCTTTCTTCTTCTCTGAATAAATTCCTCTCTCACCTCTTAAATTTATTTTTATATATGATCCCTTCATATTCATCTCAGCCTGTGCCTTCTGTCTATGTATACATGAACATAAAAATGCCCACATTGACATATATATTTATATACACATACATCTATATATACATATATGTATACATGTGTGTATATATACATATATATTCATATATATATATGTATATGTATACATATACACACATTCCCTTCAGCTATCCTCATACTGAGAAAAGTCTTAAGAGTTACAATTATCATTTTTCCATGTAGAAATGTAAATAGCTTGATTTTAATAAGTTCCTTATGATTTCTTTTTTCCTGTTTACTTTCTCATGCTTCTCTTGTTTCTCATACTTGAAAGTCAAATTTTCTGTTCAGCTCAGTTTTTTTCATCAAGAATGCTTGAAAGTTCTCTATTTCATTGAACAACTATATTTTCCCTATAGCATTATACTCAGTTTTGTTGGGTAGATGATTCTTGGTTTTAGTCCTAGCTCCTTTGACCTCCAGAATATCATATTCCAAGTCCTTCAATTCCTTAATGTGGAAGCTGCTAGATCCTGTGTTATCCTGATTGTGTTTCCACAATACTCAAATTGTTTCTTCCTGACTGCTTGCAGTATTTTTTCCTTGATCTGGGAATTCTGGAAGTTGGCTCTAATATTCCTAGGAGTTTTCTTTTTTGGGATCTTTTTCAAGAGGCCATTGGTAAATTCTTTTAATTTCTATTTTGCTGTCTGGTAATAGACTATCAGGGCAATTTTGCTTGATAATTTCTTGAAAGACGGTGTCTAAGCTCTTCTTTTTTTTGATCATGGCTTTCAGGTTGAACAATAATTTTTCAATTATCTCTCCTGGATTCATTTTCCATGTCAGTGGTTTCTTTTTTTCCAATGAGATATTTCACATTGCCTTCTATTTTTAAATTTGTTTGCATCTGTTTTATAGTATCTTGATTTCTGATAAAGTCATTAGCTTCCAATTGCTCCAATCTAATTTTGGAGTTTTTCTCTTCAGTGAGTTTTTGAAATTAAATCTGGCAAATTTGGTGTTTTAAAGCATTCTTCTCCTCATTGGCTTTTTGGGCATCTTTTGCCATTTGAGTTAGTCTGCTTTTTAAGTTGTTATTTTCTTCAGAATATTTTTGGGTCTCCTTTAGCAGGCTGTTGACTTGCTTTTCATGATTTTCTTGTGTCATTCTCATTTATCTTCCCAATTTTTCCTCCATTTCTCTTACTTGATTTTCAAAATCCTTCTTGAGCTCATCCATGTTCATATTATTCTTGGACACTTGATTCAGGAGTTATGAATTCACTCCATGCCTAGATCCTTTTTATCCCCCAAAAAGGATTCTATCATCTGTTTGTGCTTCCATTGCTTACTCATATTGGCAGCCAATTACTTGACTTTTGAGCTCTTTGCCACAGTAGAACTCTGCTAGAATGGAGAGAACTAAGTCCCAAATCACTTGGGTTTTTGCAGCTGCTGGAGCTATTAGATGGGGCTCCTTCTCTACAGCCCCTACATGCTCTGGCCCAGCGGTCACACACCACAGGACCACCACTTAAGGCCATGTTCTGAATCCAGACAGGTCAAAGCAAGAGCTTTTACCCTCTGAATTGTCTCTTGGTCCCCTATACTATGCAGGCCAGGAGCTCTGGAAGCAGCCGCCACACCTCTTTACCTTCTTGCTCTGGAGCTAGCAGCTAGACTATGCTCCCACTGTTCAAACAAAGTTCCACACTAACCTTTTTTCTTTGTCTTTGGCATTTGTGGATTGATAAGTCTGGAAACCACAACAGCTGCTGGTTATTTACTCTCTTGAGGTCTGCTCCAGCCACTCTTGTTGGGGCTTCCCTGGGCCTAAAACTGGAGCTCAGTTGGGCCTGAGCTCAGCTCCCAGCATGCTGTGATGGACCCTTCCTGTCAGCCTACCAGGCTTCCTTCAGTGGGAGATTTGTTTCTCTCTGTCACTTTGTGGGTCCTGTAGCTCTAATGTTTGTTTAGAGCAGCAGTTCTCAACCTGTGGGTTATGCTCAATTTAAATACATCCTGCATATCAGATATTTACATTATGATTCATAACAGTAGCAAAATTACAGTTATGAAGTAACCAGTTTTATGGTTGGGAGTCGCCACAACATGAGGAACAGTATTAAAGGGTTGTGGCATTAGGAAGGTTGAGAACCACGGGTTTAGAGTCATTTTTTACATGTATTGGAGGAGGTGGAAGCCAGAGCCACGTGGAAGTCCTGTTCCTACTCCACCATCTTGGCTCCATCTCTTCAAATAGAATTTTAAAAGTCAAAAGAGAGGAAGAAGAAAAATTGGGAAGACAAATGAGAGATATGCAAGCGGAGTGTCAACAGCTTAAAAAATGTAGGATAAAAATTGACTGAAGAAAATAATTCCTTAAGAAGATGTAATGGAAAAAAAAAAATCCACTGAAGAAAACAGTTCCTTAAAAATAAATGGCCATAGCCAGGGTCAAGATGGTGCAGTAAAAACAGTAACTTGCTTAAATTCCTGCTTCAACCACCTCCAATACCAGTAAAAAAAAAAAAAAGTCTCTAAACAAATTTTAGAGCTACAGAACCCACAAAGTGATAGAGTGAAACACATCTCTGGCTGAAGACAGCCTGGCAGGCCAACAGGAAAGATCTATTGCATCAGGCTGAGATTTGAGCATGAGCCCACCTTAGCTGTGCCGTCTTGCCCTCATGCCCCAGACAGGCCATTGCGGACTTCAGGAAAGTGAATCACTGGCAGCTGTAGTGGTTTCCAGACTTCTCAACCCAGAAATGCCCAAAGAGAAAGTAAAAGGTCAGTAGGGAACGCTGTTGGAACTGAGTGAGAGAAGAGCATGATCCTGTGTGAAAGAGGCAAGAGTAAACTGTTACAATGGAGGGGAAGACCAAGAAAGTGAAAGGGAATGGAGTCAACCTTACTCTCACTGAATTTGGATTAAGGAGGGAATAACATACACACTCAATTAGGTATCTTATCCCACAGGAAAGTAAGGGGGAAAGAGAGAAGCTGGGAGATGATAGAAGGGACAGCAGACTGTGGGAGAGGGTAGTTAGAAGCAAATACTTTTGAAAAAGGACAGGGCCAAAGGAAAAAAATAGAATGAGTGGTGGGTGGAATAGGATGGAGGGAAGTATAGTTAGTCCTTCAGAATATAACTACTATGGAAATGTTTTGCTTAACTACACATGTACAGCCTATATTGAATTGCTTGTCTTTCTGGTAGGGATGGGTGATGGAGGAAGAAGGGAAAGAATATGGAAATCAAAGTTTTAAAAGCAAATGATTAAAAAAAAACCTCACTGTTTTTTACATGCGACTGCAAAATAAGATATACAGGCACTAGGGTATAGAAATCCATCTTGCCCTACTAGAAATTTGGGTTGAAGGGATGGGGGAAGATATGAGAGAACAGATTGGAGGAAGGTATATTCAGTAGGCTCACTATCTTGGGTGTGAGGTAGGGGAGAGATAGGGAGAAAATTTGTAACTCAAAATCTCATAGATAAGAAAGTTGAAAACTAAAAATAAATAAATATAAATTTAGGTATAAAAATTAATAAATATTGGCCAAATGGAAAGGGGGATACAAAAGCTAACTGAGGAAAATAATTCCTTAAAAATTAGAAATAGACATGTGGAAGGTAGTGACTCTAAAAGACACCAACAATCAATCAAACAAAATGAAAAAAGAATGAAAAAGAAGAAAATGTAAAATACCTCATTTGAAAAACAACAGACTGGGAAAATAGGTCCAGGAGAGATAATCTGAGAATTATTGAACTACCCAAATGTCTTCATTTTAAAAAGAGTTTGGACAGCATCTTTCAAGAAATTAACAAGGAAAACTGTCCTGATATCCTCTGGAACAAGAGCATAAAATTGTCACTGAAAGAATATACCAGTCACCTCCTTAAACATCCCAAAATGAAAACTCTAAGGAATATTGTAGAAAAATTCCAGAATTATCAGGTCAAGGAGAAAATACTGCAAGCAGTCAGAAAGAAACATTTCAAATATCAAGAAGTCACACTTAGGATTACACAGGATTTAGCTGCTTCTACATAAAAGGATCAGAAGGCTTGGAATATGATATTCCAGAAGGCAAAGGAGCTTGGATTACAATGAATTAACTACTCAGGAAAATTGAGCATAAACTTTCAGGGGAAAAGATGAATATTCAATGAAAGAGGGGACTTCCAATCATCCCTGATGAAAAGACTAGAGAAGAATAGAAAATGTGATCTCCAAATATAAGACTCAAATGAAGCATGGAACAGTAAACAGGAGAGAAAAGAACAAAACAACAAAAAACCAAAACCTTATTCAATAAGGTTGGGCTGAACTGTTCACATTCCTACACAGGAAGGTGAAACTTGTAATTCCTGGGAACCATATGTTTATTAGGGCATTTAGAAGGGGCATACATAGATGGTGTGGATTTGATGACATAAAAAAGTAATTTAGAAATGGTTGTACTGGGAAAAGAGGAAAGGGGAGGCAAAGGAGGCTAAATTACATCACATGAAGAGGCACAAAAGACCTATTACAATAAAAGGAAATAAGGGAGTGGGTTGTACAGTGTTTGAACATTAATATCCTTTGATTTGGCTGAAAGAGGGAATAATATACTTACTCAGTAGGTTATAGAAAATTTATCTAATCCTATAGCTAAGGAGGAAGGGAAAGGGAAAAGAAAAGAGAGGGGGTAGACAAAAGGGAGGGCAGAAGTAGTAGGAGTAAAGGGAAATAAAAGGGAATAGCATTGACAAAAAGGAGGATAGATTGAGGGAGGCTGTGGTTAAAAACAAAACACTGGTAAGGAGGGACAGGGTGAAAGGAGAGAGAAAAATATAAAGATAGGGAAAATAGGATGCGGGGAATACTCTGACATATTGCCTGAAAGCCACAGGTTCCCCAACCCCAACATAGTGGATTAAAAAACAGAATCCTCCAATAGGTTGTTTACAAGAAACACATCTGGAACAAAATGACACACAAAGAGTAAAGGTAAAATTCTAAAGTGGAATATATTGTGCTTCAGATGAAGTAATAAAAAAAAAAAAAAGCAATGGTAGCAATCCTAATCTGAGACAAAGTCAAATAAAAAATAGACCTAATTAAAAGATAAATGGAAGAAAACTGAATCATGCTAAAGTTACCATAAGCAATGAAGCAGTATTAATACTAAATATATATGCACCAGGTGGCATAGCATGCAAATTCTTACACAAGTTAAATGAATTATGGGAAGAAATAGACAGCAAAAGAACATTAAAGGGAGACCTCAACCTTCCCCTCTCATAACTACATAAATCTAACCACATACAAAAAAAGAAGGAGGTGAATAGAATTTTAGAAAAATTAGCTGTAATAGACGTCAGGAGAAAATTGAATGGTGACAGAAAGAAATATACCTTTTTCTTGGGTATATGGCACCTACAAAAAAAATTGACCATGTATTCAGAAGAAAAATCTCACAATCCAATGCAGAAAGGGAAAAATATTGTACACATCATTTTCAGATCATGGTATAATAAAAATTACATGTGAAAAAGGGCAATGGAAAGATAGAATATAAATTAATTGGAAATTAAAGGATATAATAATAGAGAATGAGTGGGTCAAACAAGAAATTGTAGTCAATAATTTCATCAAAGACAATGACCATAATGAGACAGCATACCAAAATTTATGAGATACAGCCAAAGTAGTTCTTAGGGCAAATTTTGTATCTCTAAATGCATACATGAATAAAAAAAACAACAAGGACATTAATGAACTGGCAATACAACTAAAAATGCCAGAAAAAGACATTAAAATTCCCAATTAAATACTAAATTAGAAATTCTGAATATTTAAAGAGAAATTAATAAAATTGAGAGTAAGAAAACTATTGAACTAATAAACAAAACCAAAAGCTGGTTTTATAAAAAAAAAAAAATAAAAGAGATAAATCTTTGGTTAATTTTACTTAAAAAAATAACCGAAAGGAGTGGTTAGGTAGGGGGACCTGAGTACAAATCTGGCTACTACTCATGTGACTTTGGGCAAGTCACTTAACCCCAATTGCCCTGTCCTCTGAGTTTTAACACTCAACCAGAAAACCAAACCAATACAGGGGATCTTTAAATTCCATTACCATTATACTCCCCTCCAAAAAAAAACAAAAAAGAAAAACAAATTAAAAGTATCAAAAATGAAAAGGGTGAATTCACCAACAATGAACATGAAATTAAAAAAAAATAGAAACTATTTTGCCCAGATGTATGCTTAAAAATTGGGCAATTTAGTGAAGTGGATGAACATTTACAGAAACAGAAACTTCCCTGATTAACAGAAGAAGAAATAAAATACTTATCCCTATTTCACAAAAAGAAATTGAATTGGTCATTAAGGAACTCCTTACGAAAAAATTTCCAGCATCAGGTGGAATTGTAAATGGATTCTACCAAATATTTAAAGAACAATTAATTCCAATACTACACTGTTTAAAAAAAAAATAAGTGAAAAAGGAGTCCTTCCTAATTCTTTTTATAAGACAGATATGTGCTGATACCTGAACCAGGAAGAGCCAAAAAGAAAGAAAATTATGCACCCATTTCTCTAATAAATATTGATGCAATTTTTTTTAATGAGAAAAGAGATTACAGCAATTTGTTACTAGAATAATTCACTACGACCCAGGTGGGATTTCTATCAGGAATGCAGGACTAAATCAATACTAGGAAAACTTTCAGCATAATTGACCACATAAATAGTAAAATTAACAGAATTCATATGATTATCTCAGTAGATGCAGAAAAAGATTTTGACAAAATGTAGCACCCGTTCCTATTAAAATTACTAGAGTATAGGAATTAATGGAGTTTTCCTTAAAATGATACATAGTTTCTATCTAAAATAATCAGCAAGCTTTCCATGTAATGGGGATAAGCTAGAAACTTTTTTTCAATACCATAAGGGAAAAAGAAATGATGCCTGTTAACACCTCTATTATTTAATATTATACTAGAAATGCCAACATTAACAATTAGAGAAAAAAAGAAATTGAAGGAATGAGAACAGGCAATAATGAAACAAAACTATCACTCTTTGCTGATGACATGGTAATATACTTATAAAATCCTTAAAAAATGAAATAAAAAACTACTTAAGATAATTAATAACTTTAACAAAGTTGTATGATATAAAACACATTCTTTTTTTAATTAAACTTTTTATTTTATTTTTGTTTACATCATTCATTTCCACGAAACTTTGAGTTACAAATTTTCT
>JAQQSV010002519.1:0-12926 GCA_028646515.1 Pseudochirops corinnae
CAAAAATGAAAAGGGTGAAAGTACCTCCAATGAAGAGGAAATTAAAACAATAATTAGGAACTATTTTGCCTAATTGTATGCACATAAATTTGACGATTTCAGTGAAATGGATGAATATTTACAAAAATTTAAGTTGCCCAGACTATCTGAAGAGGAAGTAAATTACTTAAACAATCCCATTTCATAAAAAAAAAAAATTGAACAAGCTATCAGAGAACTCGCTAGGAAAAAATCCCCAGGGCCAGATGGATTTACTAGTGAATTCTATCGAACATTTAAAGATCAATTGATCCCAATGTTCTTCAAACTATTTGGGAAAATTGGTGAGGAAGGAGTCATACCAGATTCTTTTTATGACACAAATGTGGTACTGATACCTAAATCAAGGAAAGACAAAACAGAGAAAGAAAATTATAGACCAATCTTCCTCATGAATATAGATGCAAAAATTTTAAATAAAATATTAGCAAAAAGACTATAGCAACTTATTATAAGAATAATACACTTTGACAGGTTGGGTTTATTCCAGGAATGCAAGGATGACTCAATATCAGGAAAACCATCAGTATAATTGATCATATCAACAATAAAACAAGCAGAAATCATATGATTATTTCAACAGATGCAGAAAAAGCTTTTGACAAAATACAACACCCATTTCTATTACAAACATTAGAAAGTATAGGAATAAATGGAGTTTTCCTCAGAATAATAGGTAGCATCTACTTAAAGTCATCAGCAAGTATTATATGCAATGGAGATAAACTAGAAGCATTTCCAATAAGATCAGGAGTGAAATAAGGATGTCCATTATCACCCCTCTTTTTCAATCTGGTACTAGAAATGTTAGCAGTAGCAATTAGAGAAGAAAAAGAAATCAAAGGAATCACATTAGGCAAAGAAGAGACTAAGATATCACTCTTTGCAGATGATGTAATGATATACTTGGAGAATCCCAGAGAATCAAGTAAAAAAACTTCTTGAGACAATAAATAAATTTAGCAAAGTTGTAGGATATAAAATAAACCCACATAAATCCTCAGCATTCCTGTATATATCCAATGAAGTCCAACAGCAAGAAATAGTAAGAGAAACTCCATTTAAAGTTACTGTAGATGTTATAAAATACTTGGGAATCTACCTGCCAGAACAAACCCAGTACTTTTATGAACACAACTACAAAACACTTTTGACACAAATAAAATCAGATCTAAGTAATTGGAAAAAGATCAATTGCCGGTGGCTGGGTAGAGCTAATATAATAAAAACGACAATTTTACCTACATTAAATTATGTATTTTTTCCATACCAATCAATCTACCCAAAAATTACTTTTTACAACTAGAAAAAATAGTGAAAAAATTCGTTTGGAAGAACAAAAAGTCCAGAATATCAAGGCAATTAATGAAAAGAAATGCTATTGAAGGTGTCCTAGCTGTACCAGATTTTAATCTGTATTACAAAGCAGCAGTCATTAAAACTACTTGGTACTGGCTAAGGGATCAATGGAATCGATTGGGTACAAAAGACTCAATAGTCAATGATTATAGTAATATACTATTGGATAAGCCCAAAGACCCCAGTTTCTGGGATTAGAAATCACTATTTGACAAAAACTGCTGGGAAGATTGGAATATAGTATGGCAGAAACTGGGCATAGACCATCATCTAACACTATACACCAAAGTCAAGCCTAAATGGATGCATGATCTAGGTATAAAGGCTGATACTGCAAATAATCTGGGGAAGCAAGGAATAGTTTACTTGTCAGATTTATGGAGTAGGGAAGATTTTATGATCAAAGAAGAGTTTGAGAGCATTATAAAACGTAAAATGAATAATCTTGATTACATTAAATTGAAAAGTTTCTGTACAAACAAAGCCAATGTAACCAAGATTAAGAGGAAAGTGGGAAATTGAGGAAGAATATTTACAACCAGTGTCTCTGATAAAGGCTTCATTTCTAAAATACACAGAGAATTAACTAAAATTTATAAGAATACAAGTCATTCCCCAATTGATAAATGGTCAAAGGATATGAACAGGCAATTTTCAGAGGCAGAAATTAAATATATATTTAAGCATATGGAAAAATGTTCTAAATCACTATTCAAGAAATGCAAATCAAAACAACTTTGAGGTACCACATCTCACTAGCTGGATTGGCTAAGATGACAAAACAGGAAAATGACAAATGCTGGAGAGGATGTGGAAAAATTGGAACACTAATGTATTGTTGGTGCAGTTGTGAATTGATACAACCATTCTGGACGCCAATCTGGAGCTATGCCCAAAGGGCTATAAATAATTGCATACCCTTTGACCCAGCAATACCACTGTTGGGATTATGTCCCAAAGAGATCACAGAAGTGGGAAAAGGACCCATATGTACAAGGATATTTATTACAGCTCTCTTTGTGGTGGCAAAAAACTGGAAATCTAGGGGATGCCCATCAAAGGGGGAATGGCTGAACAAGTTGTGGTATATGAATGTAATGGAATACTATTGTGCTAAAAAAAAACAATGGGAAGGAGATGGACTTCATAATTACCTGGAGAGGCTTATACAAATTGATGCTGAGTGAGAAGAGCAGAACCAGGAAAAATTTGTACACAATCACAGACACACCATATGTGTGATGACCAACCTTGATAAATTGGACCCCTCTCAGCAACACACAGCTATAAGACAACTCTACAAGTCTCAGGATGGAAGGAGATATTTGCATTCAGAGAAAGATCTATAAAGACTAGAGTTTAAATGGAGACTGAAGCAATACATGCTATCGTTCTTTTTCATGTTTGGTTTTGTTTCTTTTTTCCAGTGTTCACTCATTGGTTACAACCCTTCTATACAACCAGACTGTTGTAGAAGGTGAAAGTATTTGCAGATCCTATACATGATTGCACGCCACCATTGGAGGGGAACAGAATGAGGGGAGAAAATTTGAAACTCAGGGGATTGTGGAACTGAATCTTATAAACTAAAAGTAAACAAACAAGTCATTGAGAGAGAAAAAAAAAAGAAAGTGCCTACTCGTTGACCCAGCAATACTACTTCTAGGGTTTTTTCCAAAGAGATCATAGAAGTGGAAAAAGGAGTTGTTTGTGCAAAAATATTTATACCAGCTCTTTTTGTGGTGGTAAAGAATTGGAAATCAAGCGGATGCCCATAAATTGGGGAATGCCTAAACAAGTTATGGTATATGAATGTTATGGAATACTACTATTGTGCTTTAAGAAATGAGAAACTGACAGACTTCATAATACCCTGGATAGACTTATATAAACTGATGCTGAGTGAAGAGAGCAGAACCAGTAGAACTTTGTACACAGTTGCAGACACATCTGTGATGACCAACTTTAATAGACTGGGCTCCTCTTAGCAATGCAAGGTCAAAAGACAACTGAAAAAGACTCATGATGGAAAGGGACATCCACATCCAGAGAAAAAACTACAGTCTCAATGCAGATTGATGCAATCTACTTGCTCTCTCTCTTCTGTGATTTGTTTTGTTTCATTCCTTCTCTCTCATTGCTTGCTTCATTGCTTATAATCCTTCTTCACAAGTTGACTAATGTTTAATGTGAAGGTATTTGTAGAACCTATATTTGATTTCATGCTGCCATGGAGGGGAGGAGCGAGGAGAGGAAGAGGGAGATTATTGTGGAACTCAAAGGATTGTGGAACTGAATGCTGCAAACTATAAATCAGTCAATCAGTCATTCAATATTTTAAAAAGTATTTCCCAAATGTGATTTTTCCACATGAGCTTCCATGCAGCAGTAGCCCATGAATTTGTAAGTATATGACACTGTCCTCCTTTTTCTCTTTTGAGGGCTTGATATACTGTCATAAGTTCAGCATATTGACTACTTCCACAAATCACAGTACTTTCCAAAATCTACCTAGTACATGGGTTATAGGCTAATGCTTTTAAAAGTCTTTTTTTTTTGGCCCGAATATTTTGTTGTCCCCTCCACGTCTTCTCTTCTTCACTTAATCCATCATACAAATCACTCCCTTTTACCAAGGTGTGTACCAACAGTTGATTTTGTCAGGGGGTGAATCATTTCCCTCAGTATCAAATCAGATGACCATTATTGGGTGTTATAATGGGGATTGTCATGGTGTATAAGTTGGATGAGATGACAGCTAAGTTCTTTTAGCTCTATTTTGAGTATACCACATCCATTTAATTATGCTGGCTTCTTTTGCATATCCAGTTTTGTGAGAAATTGGGTTATTCATTATCCAAGTTATAATTAGGATCCCACCAAAGTATTACATCATGGAACAGAATCAATTGTTCAGTGTCTACCAAATCCCAATATGCAGCTAACAAATACTTTTCAAAAAGTGTATATTAAATTCCAGATGAAGGAAGTTTCCTGGACCAAAATCCTAAAGGTACATTTTGGCTTTGCTGTTTCTGCCATAAACTCCAGTTTGCATAATCATGTAATTCCACCAGACCACTCTTCATAGGACATACATATAGGGCCAATTGTATAGCAGACTTGGCTTCTTCAAAAGCTTTACTCTGCTCAGGTCCTCAGAAAAATTCATGTTACTTCCAAATAAATTTATATAAGGGTTTCAAAATCTGTCCCAGATATAGTATATGATGCTGCCAACATCCCAGTAATTCTATAAACTTTTGGGCTCTCTTTCTTATTGGTGGGGATAGGAAAATCCAGAATATTTTGTCAGGCTTGTGGAAGAATCACTCACAGCCCCTTATTCCATTGTTTACCCACAAATTTTACATTTTGAGCAGGTACTGGAAGCTTTGCAGGGTTAATTTCCCACCCTTTTCTTTTCATATGCTCAATTAAAAGTATCAAACTCTTCTCCACTCCTTTTACATTTTTTTCCTGTATCATAATATCATCAAATATCATCATCCCCCCACTCACTGGAAAATTTTATCTTCAAATACAAGACTCAAGAGAGACATAGAAAGGTAAACAAGGAAAACTTAGATCATCATATAAGGCCATGGAGGAGCTCAAGATGGAGATTTTGAAAATCAAGTAAGAGAAGTGGAAGAAAAATTGGGATGAGAAATGAGAATTATGCAAGAAAATAATGAAAAGGGAGTCAACAGCCTGTTAAAGGACATCCCAAAAACACTGAAGAAAATAACACCTTAAAAAATAGACTAACTCAAATGTCAGAGAACCAAAAAGCCAATGAGGAGAAGAATGTCTCAAAAAGATGTCTTGCCCAGTTGGAAAAGCAATTTCAAAAACTCACTGAAGAGAATAATTCCTTCAAAATTAGATTGGAGCAATTGGAAGTGAATAACTTTATGAGAAATCAAGATATTATAAAACAGATCCAAACAAATGAAAAAAAAGAAAGCAATGTGAAATATCCCATTGGAAAAACCACTGATCTGGAAAGGAGATCCAGGAGAGATCATTTTAAAATTACTGGACTACCTGAAATCCATAATCAAAAAAAAGAACCTAGAAATCATCATTTAAGAAATTCTCAAGGAAAATATCTCTGATGTTATAGAACCAGTACATAAAATAGAAATTGAAAGAATTTACCTATCCCATCTTGAAAAAGATCCCAAAAAGAAAATTCCTAGGAATGCTGTAGCCAAATTCCAGATGTTCCAGGTCAAGGTGAAAATATTACAAGCAGCAAGGAAGAAACAATTTGAGTACAGTGGAAACACAATCAGGATAACACAAGATCTAGCAGCTTCTACACTGAGGGATAGAAGGACTTAGAATATGGTATTCCAGAGGTCAAAGGAAGTAGGATTAAAACCAAAAATCACCTACCCAGCAAAACTGAGTAGAATGTTTCAGAGGAAATATGGTCATTCAGTGAAATAGAGGACTTTCAAGCATTCTTGATGAAAAAACCAGAGCTGAACAGAAAATTTGACTTTCAAATACAAGAAGCAAGTGAAGCATGAGAAGGTAAACAGGAAAAAGAAATCATAAGGAATTTATTAAAGTTGAACTATTTACATTCCAATGTCGAAAAACTATAATTGTAATGCATGAGACTTTTTTCAGTATGAGGATAGTTGAAGGGAATATATATGTATATATGTATGTATGTATGTATGTATGTATGTATATATATGTTTACATAAGAGATGTTTATATGGGTTGGTGTATGTGTTTATAAATATGTATGTCAGTGTGTATATATATATGTAAGTGTATATGTAGACAGAGGGCACAGGATGAGTTGAATAAAAAGGGATGATATCTAAAAAATAAAAGTAAGAGTTGAAAGGGGAATATATTGGGAGAAAGAGAAAGGGAAAGATAGACTAGGGTAAATTATCTTACATAAAAGAGGCAAGAGAAAACTGTTACAATGGCGGGGAAGAGCAGAGAGGTGAAAGAGAATGAGCCAACCTTACTCTCACTGGATTTGCCTTAAGGAGGAAATAACATATAAACTCAGTTGGGAATCTTACCCTACAGGAAATTAAGGGGGAACAGCATAAGAGAGACAAGATAGACTGGGGAAGGGGTGGTGGTAGTTAGAAGCACACACTTTTGAACATGGACAGGATCAAAGTAGATAACAGAATATGTGGGGGGAGGGATAGGATTCATAGGATGGAGGGAAATATAGTTAGCCTTTCACAATATATCTAGTATGGAAACATTTTGCATAATTACACATGTACAACCTATTCTGAATCACTTATCTTTGAAGTAGGGGTGGGTGATGAGTGAAGAAAGGAAAGCATCTGGAAATCAAATTTTAAAAACACAAAAGTAAAAAAAAAAATTTCAGTGAGCTCTGGTTTTTTCATCAGGAAGGTCTAGAAGTCCCTTATTTCACTGGATGATTTTCTCCTTCCCTGAAATATTATGCTTAGTTTCACTGGATAGCTGATTCTTGTTTGCAGTCCAAGATCTTTTTCTTTACAAAATAACATATTTCAGTTCCTCTGATCTTTTAATGTTGATGCTGCCAGGTCCTATATGATCTTGACTGTGGTTCCATGATATTTGCATTGTTTCTTTCTGGCTGCTTGCAGTATTTTCTCCTTGACCTTATAGTTCTGGAATTTGGCTACAATATTTCTTGGAGTTTTTCATTTTCTATCACTTTCAGGAGGTATTCATTGTGTTCTTTCAATAACTGTTTTACCCTGTGGTTTTAGGACCTGAGGACAATTTTCTTTGATAATTTCTTGGAGGATGTTGTCCAGACTTGTTTTTCACCATGGCTTTCTGGTAGACCAATAATTCTTAGATTTTTTTCTCCAGATACTGTTTTCAAGGTCAGCTGTTTTTCCACTGAGATATTTTACATGTTCTTCTAATTTTTCAATCTTTAGGTGTTCTTTGACTGATTCTTGATGCCTCATAGAGCCATTAGGTTCAATTGGACTGATTCTAATTTTTAGTGAATTTTTTTTCCTCAGTTAATTTTTGAAACTCCTTTTCCATATGTTCAGATTTCATTTTTAGGGATTTACTTTTTCCAGTTAGTTTTTGAACCTCCCTTCCCATTTAACAAATTTTACTTTTTTACGATTTGTTTTGTTCAGTGAGACTTTTTTTTTTCTATTTTGGCAACCACAATTTTAAAATAATTAGTCAATTTATCTTCTAACTCTCTGATTTGGCTTTTAAAATCATTCTTGAGCTCTTCCAAGAATGCTTTTTGGGCTTGAGATCAATTCATATTTCCTTCTGTGGTCTCAGGTGTGAGTATAGAGTCCATGTTGTCCTCTGAATTTGGTTGTTTTTGTTCACTATAATAGGATTGAATCATTTTTGGTTTTGATTTCCCAGATACCTTCTTGCCCGTTGGATTGCCTATATCCTGACTTTTAAAGTGTATTTCTGCTTCTGGGGTACAGAGGGCTCTAACCAATGCTACTCAAGCTGGGAGCCAGGGGCCTGGTTGTTGACTCTGTGTGCAGTATTCTCTGGGTGTCTAGACTGAGGGCTAGGTCAGAACTTTCAGTGTTTTCCCCGGGTTATCCTGAGACTCACAGAGTAAGTTGTGGGGGAGGGGTGGTCTGGCCACTTCAGGTTTCTGGCTCTGTGCCCCTGGGCTACCTCTCAGGCAGGTTCAGCAGCTGGTCTCCAGGCTTCACTATGCTGGTGTCTGCAGATACTCCTGGTTGTTCTAAGGCACACCTGGGGTTCTGGTTCTACCGCTTGCTGGCTCTATCCCACTGGGTTTCAGCTCTCCCAATGATCAGCTGAGATGGGACTTGTTGGGATGCCTCTGCCCTTCACTTCAGACTCAGCAAAGCCCCCATCAAACCTTTCTTCTAGGACTCCCAGATTCCACTATTTCAGGATTTTACCCTGGGGGAATAATCTCTGGATTTTCCTGCTCAGGGAGGTGGATTACAGCTGCTAGCAATTACTCTGCCATCTTGGCTCCTGGAAGGTCAGATAGTTGATTTTTAATTTCATAGCCTCAGCAGTAACTGCTGCTGCTGCGGGCCGGGCACTTTATCTTACCCGGCTCCAACAGATCCTAGGTCCTGCAGTGAGAAGTTTGCGAATTGTCCCTGGGATGGGTGAATCTACTCACTGGGACTCACTCTGGCTCCACTGTGGTCTGGTCTCTGGTTCATGCCACTGCAGCCCCCTTGTGCTCTACCCTCCGTCTGTCCATTCCTATGCGTACACTTTCCTGGACTGGGAACCTGCCACACTCCATCTCCCAGTGCATTCTGTACCTCTAAAATCTGTTCAGATTCACTTTTAAGAGGTTACTGATGGAATTCAAAGAAGAATTCAGGTAAGTTCCTGCTTTCAGTCTGCCATCTCGGCTCTGCACCCTCTGCATCTTTTTTGGAAATCAAATTCATAATAGCCCTCTCTTCTACCACCTGAGATACTCTAGCTTGCTCTTCTAAAGGAGAGCCCAAATGCTGGAATACAGCAAACTCCCTTTCCATTTGTGTTTTCTCTTGTAACAGTTTGTCTCTGCTTTTACCCATAATATGTCAATATGTTATTAAAACCCAGCCCCTTCTAAACTCTGCCTTCAACTCTCTCTTGGGTTTTGTAAGTATTCTTTGCAACATGTTTCTAAATCCCTAAGTTCTCCCTTCTGTAACCTCAATTTCCAGTTTTCACAAAGCTTTGCACTTTTGGACAACTCCTTTGCTAGGGAGGAATATGGTAAAACCTCCCAACAAGAAATAGACATTTCTTCTTCTAAATCCCTTCTGCCTCCAAATAGAGGTCTGATTTTTCATGATCCCATCCTTACCACCAAATGTAGCACCAATGCAATATTCACAGCTCCCATGGTCACTACAAATACACCTACATAGTGCTTAGTCACAAAATATAACAGACTCTCCATAAGGAAGATAGAAGCAAAATATTTATTTGGACACCAGAAAACCAAATCCCAACACCAGGAAACTAAATTCATCATACCAAGATAGTAGTTAATGCACCCCAACCTAACAAAGAGCCACACCATCCTTTATCCTTCTCACAAACCAACACAAGACCAATATTTAATCACAAGTCTAACTCTCTCCCTTGGAAGTGTCCTCTCCTCCCAACTGTCCAGCTGCTCTGACTCTCAGTTTCCTGTGGGCTCCTCCCACCACAGGCTCCATGTGATTACATTCAATCTATTAGGGGGCAGAAAATGTTTTCAAAGCAGGGAAGGTATTACATTCACTCTATTAGGGGGCAGGGTATATTTTCAAATCAGGGAAGGCTTCAAATTCCCTTAGGCTTATTAAGGGGCAGGGAAGATCTTCAAACTACCATTAGGATTACACCCTGGAAGGTAGGTATTATTATTATTCCCATTTTACAGATAAGGAAACTGAATAAAACAGAGGTTAAGTGACTTGTTCAGGGTCACACAGGTAGCAAGTGACTAAGCGCAGACTTGAATTCAGATATTTCTAATTCAAAGCACAAGTGTTCTATCCAAATTGCACCTAGATTAACCGAACTTCATGTTGAAACCTTTATGTCCTGAAGAGAGAATGTGAAAATTAAGGACACTTGAAACACATTATGTACTGGTAAATGTTTAACAACCAGCTTTCCAAAAAAAAAATTCATTTGGAACACATCTTTAATGTTTTTCACCTCACTTTCTTTAATCTAGATAAAAAATAAGAGAATGGGAAATAAACATTGAGGCATTCTCTGCAAACTACCTCTTCTCTGACCTTCATGTCATAACTCTTATTTAACAACTTATCTTGACTACAATGTTTTCCTTCCCCCTGTTTCATGTAATGAATTGGCCTGTTCTCAATCCTCTTTCTCCTTGAGCTCTCCATTGTTTTGATTCTGTTTGCCACTGTTTTCTACTTGATACTTTCTTCTTTCAAGGTTTCTGGACCACCATTCTCTTGCTTGTCATCCTACTTATCCGAGTTCCTTTCGCCCTCTCTCCTTTGCTGGATAATCATCTAGATCATGTCCTGTCATCATGTGTATTGCACAGGGTTCTGTCCTATGCCCCCTACTACTCGACTCTCTATAATATCATATTTGGTGATTTCCTAAGCACTCATTGATTGTTGTTTATCCATTCATGATTACATAGACAATAGCATTCCAGGTTCTTCTATATTCTGAAATCTTTCAAAGTCAGTTCAAGTATATGCTCTTTCTTTCCATGATACCATCTATCTCATTCTCTCCTATCCCCTGTTCCTTTTGCTTTGAATCTTTCCCAACATGAAGGTCTTTCCCAATATGTCCTATCTTCTCATCATGTAACCGAAGTATTGAAGTGACAACTTTAATATTTAATATCCCAGGGAATTCAATTTAGTTTCTTTAAATATTGACTGATTTGACCTCCTTATTGTCATATTGACTCTAAAAAAAGCAAAATAAATAGAGTGAAAAAGTAGAAGAAAATGTACAATATTTCACCAGAAAAACAACTGATCTGGAATATAGTTCAAAATAATTTAAGAGTTATTGGATTATCTGCAAGCAAAATTTTTTTAAAAGAGCATGGAATTCAAAACATTACAAAGGAAAACTTCCCTGATATCCTAGAATCTGAAGATAAAATAAAAATTTTTTAAATTAACAAAACACTTTCAGAAAGAAATCCCAAAATCAAAACTTTCAGGAATATTATAACCAAACTGTATAACTCTCATGCCAGGAAGAAAACACTAAAAGGAGCCAGAAAGAACCAATTCAGATATTGTGAAGCCATAATCAGTATTACATGAGATGACACTGAATTACACATCTTCTACATTTAAATATTGGAAGGCTTTAAAGGCAAAGGATTAAAGATTATAACCAAGAATAACCTACCAAATGACACAGTATAATTCTTCAGGAGGAAATAATGATCATTCAATAGAATGGAGAGCTTTCAAGCATCTCTGATGAAAAAACAACAGCAGAACAGAAAATTTGGTTTTCAAGTAAAAAACCAAGAAAAGCATAAAAAAGTAAAAAGGAGAGAAAATGAGAGGCCGTCAAAAAGATAAGACTGTTTACATTCCTACATTGGACGATGATACTTTTAAGTCGTAAGAATTTTATTGCTATTGGAGTAGTTAAAGGGAATTACATACTCAAAGTTGAATATGACAGGAAAAAAACACATAAAAGGCTGAGAAAGAGGATTACACAGGGAGGATGGGACATGAAGAGGTCAGGTAGAGTAAATTATCTTACAGGAAGAGGCATAAAAGAGCTATTACAGAGAAGGGAAAGAAGGGGGGGGAGGGCAACACTTGAACCTTACTTTCACCAGAATTGACTAAAAGAGTGTAATGGCAAGCACAGAAGTACTTAATGTCTTCTTTCAGTTGTTTACTTATTTAGCACCTAGTTTCAGTTCAAGTTTCTTTTGAGTCTTGCCCTGATTATCTCGAGTCTTTGCTAAGAAACAGCACCTGTGAATCACACAGTGGGAATAACTTGACTAATCAACAGGCAGGGGTGGAACAGGGAGGAGCTAATGATCATATATAAAGAGAAGCCCAAGCTGGGAGAAAGCAGAACTAAGAAGGCAGATGGTTGTGGAGGCCTGTACTCTGTTTATCTGGTCTGTCTGTGTTGATTTTTGTTTGGAATACTTTGTTTAGAAGCCCTATGACCTTGCTAGAAGCGCTGAAAGAGGATTTTCTTGTTGTTTGTTTACAGAAGTCCTGGAGGAGGGTTTCAGAAGTCCTGGGACCATACTGATGATCTATATTGAGTCCCTGGACTTTGTTAATGGGTCTCTGTTGATTTCACAGGCAGATAGTGAATTGATGATGGTGCTGGAAATGTGTATGAACTTTACTGTGGCTCTTTTAAGTTTTATCTTCCCAGAAAGAGAAACTGTGAAGGACTTGAGGTGGACTGGACACTGTGAGCTTCATTATGCAACTGGATGAGGAACTGGACAAGGAACTGCACAAGGAGCTTAGAGCTGCCTACCTGTGAATTCAGGTGATGACTGGGAAGATTCAGGCAGGAGCTATATGCATGGAAAAGGAACCATGGAATTTGGGAGCCAACTCTTGAGTCAAGATGAAAAGACCTCTCCTTGAGTACTTAGTGCTGACTGAGAAGATAATGCTTTACTATGGCCTAAGGATGGGAGAACTTTGCACTTTGTACCTTGTGCTTCTTAAGGATGATTGAGTTATGGATGCTTGGAATCTAATCTCCAATTAAGAAGAAAGACGAGTTTTTAACTGAGAGATAAACTCTATGTGACCTAGGGGTGGAGAATTTTGTGTCACTTAAGGAGGATTGCTCCTTAATGATGATTGAGGGGGGCGGAGCCAAGATGGTGGCATAGCAGCAGCAACATATCACAGCTCTCACATAGCCACCCCAAAATACCCATAAAATAGGACTCTAAACCAATCCTAGAACTCCAAAACGCACACAAAGATACTTCCCACTAAAGTCAGCTCAGCTACGAGGAACCATATCAGCGCAGTGAACCGAAACCA
>JAQQSV010002519.1:13026-26151 GCA_028646515.1 Pseudochirops corinnae
GGGTGGGAAGCTACAATGTGGAGGCAGGTGCAAAACCTTTGCCTTTCGCTTTTCCGCTCTGGAGGCCTTTTGGCTGGACTGCTTATCTCCCCCTTTCGCAATCCCCACTTGCAGCTGCCGCTAATCCACTCACCAGCAAGGCTCCTCTGCTCCTCCCGCCCAGCTGCCCCCGGGGCACAGCTGTGGCTTCAGGCCAGGCTGGTTTCGGTTCACTGCGCTGATATGGTTCCTCGTAGCTGAGCTGACTTTAGTGGGAAGTATCTTTGTGTGCGTTTTGGAGTTCTAGGATTGGTTTAGAGTCCTATTTTATGGGTATTTTGGGGTGGCTATGTGAGAGCTGTGATATGTTGCTGCTGCTATGCCACCATCTTGGCTCCGCCCCCCTCAATCATCATTAAGGAGCAATCCTCCTTAAGTGACACAAAATTCTCCACCCCTAGGTCACATAGAGTTTATCTCTCAGTTAAAAACTCGTCTTTCTTCTTAATTGGAGATTAGATTCCAAGCATCCATAACTCAATCATCCTTAAGAAGCACAAGGTACAAAGTGCAAAGTTCTCCCATCCTTAGGCCATAGTAAAGCATTATCTTCTCAGTCAGCACTAAGTACTCAAGGAGAGGTCTTTTCATCTTGACTCAAGAGTTGGCTCCCAAATTCCATGGTTCCTTTTCCATGCATATAGCTCCTGCCTGAATCTTCCCAGTCATCACCTGAATTCACAGGTAGGCAGCTCTAAGCTCCTTGTGCAGTTCCTTGTCCAGTTCCTCATCCAGTTGCATAATGAAGCTCACAGTGTCCAGTCCACCTCAAGTCCTTCACAGTTTCTCTTTCTGGGAAGATAAAACTTAAAAGAGCCACAGTAAAGTTCATACACATTTCCAGCACCATCATCAATTCACTATCTGCCTGTGAAATCAACAGAGACCCATTAACAAAGTCCAGGGACTCAATATAGATCATCAGTATGGTCCCAGGACTTCTGAAACCCTCCTCCAGGACTTCTGTAAACAAACAACAAGAAAATCCTCTTTCAGCGCTTCTAGCAAGGTCATAGGGCTTCTAAACAAAGTATTCCAAACAAAAATCAACACAGACAGACCAGATAAACAGAGTACAGGCCTCCACAACCATCTGCCTTC
The DNA here is from genome assembly GCA_028646515.1 of Pseudochirops corinnae. Lineage (NCBI taxonomy): Eukaryota > Metazoa > Chordata > Mammalia > Diprotodontia > Pseudocheiridae > Pseudochirops > Pseudochirops corinnae. Next base: position 14,167 of record JAQQSV010002519.1, read on the forward strand.
TTAGTTCTGCTTTCTCCCAGCTTGGGCTTCTCTTTATATATGATCATTAGCTCCTCCCTGTTCCACCCCTGCCTGTTGATTAGTCAAGTTATTCCCACTGTGTGATTCACAGGTGCTGTTTCTTAGCAAAGACTCGAGATAATCAGGGCAAGACTCAAAAGAAACTTGAACTGAAACTAGGTGCTAAATAAGTAAACAACTGAAAGAAGACATTAAGTACTTCTGTGCTTGCCATTACACTCTTTTAGTCAATTCTGGTGAAAGTAAGGTTCAAGTGTTGCCCTCCCCCCCCTTCTTTCCCTTCTCTGTAATAGCTCTTTTATGCCTCTTCCTGTAAGATAATTTACTCTACCTGACCTCTTCATGTCCCATCCTCCCTGTGTAATCCTCTTTCTCAGCCTTTTATGTGTTTTTTTCCTGTCATATTCAACTTTGAGTATGTAATTCCCTTTAACTACTCCAATAGCAATAAAATTCTTACGACTTAAAAGTATCATCGTCCAATGTAGGAATGTAAACAGTCTTATCTTTTTGACGGCCTCTCATTTTCTCTCCTTTTTACTTTTTTATGCTTTTCTTGGTTTTTTACTTGAAAACCAAATTTTCTGTTCTGCTGTTGTTTTTTCATCAGAGATGCTTGAAAGCTCTCCATTCTATTGAATGATCATTATTTCCTCCTGAAGAATTATACTGTGTCATTTGGTAGGTTATTCTTGGTTATAATCTTTAATCCTTTGCCTTTAAAGCCTTCCAATATTTAAATGTAGAAGATGTGTAATTCAGTGTCATCTCATGTAATACTGATTATGGCTTCACAATATCTGAATTGGTTCTTTCTGGCTCCTTTTAGTGTTTTCTTCCTGGCATGAGAGTTATACAGTTTGGTTATAATATTCCTGAAAGTTTTGATTTTGGGATTTCTTTCTGAAAGTGTTTTGTTAATTTAAAAAATTTTTATTTTATCTTCAGATTCTAGGATATCAGGGAAGTTTTCCTTTGTAATGTTTTGAATTCCATGCTCTTTTAAAAAAATTTTGCTTGCAGATAATCCAATAACTCTTAAATTATTTTGAACTATATTCCAGATCAGTTGTTTTTCTGGTGAAATATTGTACATTTTCTTCTACTTTTTCACTCTATTTATTTTGCTTTTTTTAGAGTCAATATGACAATAAGGAGGTCAAATCAGTCAATATTTAAAGAAACTAAATTGAATTCCCTGGGATATTAAATATTAAAGTTGTCACTTCAATACTTCGGTTACATGATGAGAAGATAGGACATATTGGGAAAGACCTTCATGTTGGGAAAGATTCAAAGCAAAAGGAACAGGGGATAGGAGAGAATGAGATAGATGGTATCATGGAAAGAAAGAGCATATACTTGAACTGACTTTGAAAGATTTCAGAATATAGAAGAACCTGGAATGCTATTGTCTATGTAATCATGAATGGATAAACAACAATCAATGAGTGCTTAGGAAATCACCAAATATGATATTATAGAGAGTCGAGTAGTAGGGGGCATAGGACAGAACCCTGTGCAATACACATGATGACAGGACATGATCTAGATGATTATCCAGCAAAGGAGAGAGGGCGAAAGGAACTCGGATAAGTAGGATGACAAGCAAGAGAATGGTGGTCCAGAAACCTTGAAAGAAGAAAGTATCAAGTAGAAAACAGTGGCAAACAGAATCAAAACAATGGAGAGCTCAAGGAGAAAGAGGATTGAGAACAGGCCAATTCATTACATGAAACAGGGGGAAGGAAAACATTGTAGTCAAGATAAGTTGTTAAATAAGAGTTATGACATGAAGGTCAGAGAAGAGGTAGTTTGCAGAGAATGCCTCAATGTTTATTTCCCATTCTCTTATTTTTTATCTAGATTAAAGAAAGTGAGGTGAAAAACATTAAAGATGTGTTCCAAATGAATTTTTTTTTTGGAAAGCTGGTTGTTAAACATTTACCAGTACATAATGTGTTTCAAGTGTCCTTAATTTTCACATTCTCTCTTCAGGACATAAAGGTTTCAACATGAAGTTCGGTTAATCTAGGTGCAATTTGGATAGAACACTTGTGCTTTGAATTAGAAATATCTGAATTCAAGTCTGCGCTTAGTCACTTGCTACCTGTGTGACCCTGAACAAGTCACTTAACCTCTGTTTTATTCAGTTTCCTTATCTGTAAAATGGGAATAATAATAATACCTACCTTCCAGGGTGTAATCCTAATGGTAGTTTGAAGATCTTCCCTGCCCCTTAATAAGCCTAAGGGAATTTGAAGCCTTCCCTGATTTGAAAATATACCCTGCCCCCTAATAGAGTGAATGTAATACCTTCCCTGCTTTGAAAACATTTTCTGCCCCCTAATAGATTGAATGTAATCACATGGAGCCTGTGGTGGGAGGAGCCCACAGGAAACTGAGAGTCAGAGCAGCTGGACAGTTGGGAGGAGAGGACACTTCCAAGGGAGAGAGTTAGACTTGTGATTAAATATTGGTCTTGTGTTGGTTTGTGAGAAGGATAAAGGATGGTGTGGCTCTTTGTTAGGTTGGGGTGCATTAACTACTATCTTGGTATGATGAATTTAGTTTCCTGGTGTTGGGATTTGGTTTTCTGGTGTCCAAATAAATATTTTGCTTCTATCTTCCTTATGGAGAGTCTGTTATATTTTGTGACTAAGCACTATGTAGGTGTATTTGTAGTGACCATGGGAGCTGTGAATATTGCATTGGTGCTACATTTGGTGGTAAGGATGGGATCATGAAAAATCAGACCTCTATTTGGAGGCAGAAGGGATTTAGAAGAAGAAATGTCTATTTCTTGTTGGGAGGTTTTACCATATTCCTCCCTAGCAAAGGAGTTGTCCAAAAGTGCAAAGCTTTGTGAAAACTGGAAATTGAGGTTACAGAAGGGAGAACTTAGGGATTTAGAAACATGTTGCAAAGAATACTTACAAAACCCAAGAGAGAGTTGAAGGCAGAGTTTAGAAGGGGCTGGGTTTTAATAACATATTGACATATTATGGGTAAAAGCAGAGACAAACTGTTACAAGAGAAAACACAAATGGAAAGGGAGTTTGCTGTATTCCAGCATTTGGGCTCTCCTTTAGAAGAGCAAGCTAGAGTATCTCAGGTGGTAGAAGAGAGGGCTATTATGAATTTGATTTCCAAAAAAGATGCAGAGGGTGCAGAGCCGAGATGGCAGACTGAAAGCAGGAACTTACCTGAATTCTTCTTTGAATTCCATCAGTAACCTCTTAAAAGTGAATCTGAACAGATTTTAGAGGTACAGAATGCACTGGGAGATGGAGTGTGGCAGGTTCCCAGTCCAGGAAAGTGTACGCATAGGAATGGACAGACGGAGGGTAGAGCACAAGGGGGCTGCAGTGGCATGAACCAGAGACCAGACCACAGTGGAGCCAGAGTGAGTCCCAGTGAGTAGATTCACCCATCCCAGGGACAATTCGCAAACTTCTCACTGCAGGACCTAGGATCTGTTGGAGCCGGGTAAGATAAAGTGCCCGGCCCGCAGCAGCAGCAGTTACTGCTGAGGCTATGAAATTAAAAATCAACTATCTGACCTTCCAGGAGCCAAGATGGCAGAGTAATTGCTAGCAGCTGTAATCCACCTCCCTGAGCAGGAAAATCCAGAGATTATTCCCCCAGGGTAAAATCCTGAAATAGTGGAATCTGGGAGTCCTAGAAGAAAGGTTTGATGGGGGCTTTGCTGAGTCTGAAGTGAAGGGCAGAGGCATCCCAACAAGTCCCATCTCAGCTGATCATTGGGAGAGCTGAAACCCAGTGGGATAGAGCCAGCAAGCGGTAGAACCAGAACCCCAGGTGTGCCTTAGAACAACCAGGAGTATCTGCAGACACCAGCATAGTGAAGCCTGGAGACCAGCTGCTGAACCTGCCTGAGAGGTAGCCCAGGGGCACAGAGCCAGAAACCTGAAGTGGCCAGACCACCCCTCCCCCACAACTTACTCTGTGAGTCTCAGGATAACCCGGGGAAAACACTGAAAGTTCTGACCTAGCCCTCAGTCTAGACACCCAGAGAATACTGCACACAGAGTCAACAACCAGGCCCCTGGCTCCCAGCTTGAGTAGCATTGGTTAGAGCCCTCTGTACCCCAGAAGCAGAAATACACTTTAAAAGTCAGGATATAGGCAATCCAACGGGCAAGAAGGTATCTGGGAAATCAAAACCAAAAATGATTCAATCCTATTATAGTGAACAAAAACAACCAAATTCAGAGGACAACATGGACTCTATACTCACACCTGAGACCACAGAAGGAAATATGAATTGATCTCAAGCCCAAAAAGCATTCTTGGAAGAGCTCAAGAATGATTTTAAAAGCCAAATCAGAGAGTTAGAAGATAAATTGACTAATTATTTTAAAATTGTGGTTGCCAAAATAGAAAAAAAAAAGTCTCACTGAACAAAACAAATCGTAAAAAAGTAAAATTTGTTAAATGGGAAGGGAGGTTCAAAAACTAACTGGAAAAAGTAAATCCCTAAAAATGAAATCTGAACATATGGAAAAGGAGTTTCAAAAATTAACTGAGGAAAAAAAATTCACTAAAAATTAGAATCAGTCCAATTGAACCTAATGGCTCTATGAGGCATCAAGAATCAGTCAAAGAACACCTAAAGATTGAAAAATTAGAAGAACATGTAAAATATCTCAGTGGAAAAACAGCTGACCTTGAAAACAGTATCTGGAGAAAAAAATCTAAGAATTATTGGTCTACCAGAAAGCCATGGTGAAAAACAAGTCTGGACAACATCCTCCAAGAAATTATCAAAGAAAATTGTCCTCAGGTCCTAAAACCACAGGGTAAAACAGTTATTGAAAGAACACAATGAATACCTCCTGAAAGTGATAGAAAATGAAAAACTCCAAGAAATATTGTAGCCAAATTCCAGAACTATAAGGTCAAGGAGAAAATACTGCAAGCAGCCAGAAAGAAACAATGCAAATATCATGGAACCACAGTCAAGATCATATAGGACCTGGCAGCATCAACATTAAAAGATCAGAGGAACTGAAATATGTTATTTTGTAAAGAAAAAGATCTTGGACTGCAAACAAGAATCAGCTATCCAGTGAAACTAAGCATAATATTTCAGGGAAGGAGAAAATCATCCAGTGAAATAAGGGACTTCTAGACCTTCCTGATGAAAAAACCAGAGCTCACTGAAATTTTTTTTTTTACTTTTGTGTTTTTAAAATTTGATTTCCAGATGCTTTCCTTTCTTCACTCATCACCCACCCCTACTTCAAAGATAAGTGATTCAGAATAGGTTGTACATGTGTAATTATGCAAAATGTTTCCATACTAGATATATTGTGAAAGGCTAACTATATTTCCCTCCATCCTATGAATCCTATCCCTCCCCCCACATATTCTGTTATCTACTTTGATCCTGTCCATGTTCAAAAGTGTGTGCTTCTAACTACCACCACCCCTTCCCCAGTCTATCTTGTCTCTCTTATGCTGTTCCCCCTTAATTTCCTGTAGGGTAAGATTCCCAACTGAGTTTATATGTTATTTCCTCCTTAAGGCAAATCCAGTGAGAGTAAGGTTGGCTCATTCTCTTTCACCTCTCTGCTCTTCCCCGCCATTGTAACAGTTTTCTCTTGCCTCTTTTATGTAAGATAATTTACCCTAGTCTATCTTTCCCTTTCTCTTTCTCCCAATATATTCCCCTTTCAACTCTTACTTTTATTTTTTAGATATCATCCCTTTTTATTCAACTCATCCTGTGCCCTCTGTCTACATATACACTTACATATATATATACACACTGACATACATATTTATAAACACATACACCAACCCATATAAACATCTCTTATGTAAACATATATATACATACATACATACATACATACATACATATATACATATATATTCCCTTCAACTATCCTCATACTGAAAAAAGTCTCATGCATTACAATTATAGTTTTTCGACATTGGAATGTAAATAGTTCAACTTTAATAAATTCCTTATGATTTCTTTTTCCTGTTTACCTTCTCATGCTTCACTTGCTTCTTGTATTTGAAAGTCAAATTTTCTGTTCAGCTCTGGTTTTTTCATCAAGAATGCTTGAAAGTCCTCTATTTCACTGAATGACCATATTTCCTCTGAAACATTCTACTCAGTTTTGCTGGGTAGGTGATTTTTGGTTTTAATCCTACTTCCTTTGACCTCTGGAATACCATATTCTAAGTCCTTCTATCCCTCAGTGTAGAAGCTGCTAGATCTTGTGTTATCCTGATTGTGTTTCCACTGTACTCAAATTGTTTCTTCCTTGCTGCTTGTAATATTTTCACCTTGACCTGGAACATCTGGAATTTGGCTACAGCATTCCTAGGAATTTTCTTTTTGGGATCTTTTTCAAGATGGGATAGGTAAATTCTTTCAATTTCTATTTTATGTACTGGTTCTATAACATCAGAGATATTTTCCTTGAGAATTTCTTAAATGATGATTTCTAGGTTCTTTTTTTTGATTATGGATTTCAGGTAGTCCAGTAATTTTAAAATGATCTCTCCTGGATCTCCTTTCCAGATCAGTGGTTTTTCCAATGGGATATTTCACATTGCTTTCTTTTTTTTCATTTGTTTGGATCTGTTTTATAATATCTTGATTTCTCATAAAGTTATTCACTTCCAATTGCTCCAATCTAATTTTGAAGGAATTATTCTCTTCAGTGAGTTTTTGAAATTGCTTTTCCAACTGGGCAAGACATCTTTTTGAGACATTCTTCTCCTCATTGGCTTTTTGGTTCTCTGACATTTGAGTTAGTCTATTTTTTAAGGTGTTATTTTCTTCAGTGTTTTTGGGATGTCCTTTAACAGGCTGTTGACTCCCTTTTCATTATTTTCTTGCATAATTCTCATTTCTCATCCCAATTTTTCTTCCACTTCTCTTACTTGATTTTCAAAATCTCCATCTTGAGCTCCTCCATGGCCTTATATGATGATCTAAGTTTTCCTTGTTTACCTTTCTATGTCTCTCTTGAGTCTTGTATTTGAAGATAAAATTTTCCAGTGAGTGGGGGGATGATGATATTTGATGATATTATGATACAGGAAAAAAATGTAAAAGGAGTGGAGAAGAGTTTGATACTTTTAATTGAGCATATGAAAAGAAAAGGGTGGGAAATTAACCCTGCAAAGCTTCCAGTACCTGCTCAAAATGTAAAATTTGTGGGTAAACAATGGAATAAGGGGCTGTGAGTGATTCTTCCACAAGCCTGACAAAATATTCTGGATTTTCCTATCCCCACCAATAAGAAAGAGAGCCCAAAAGTTTATAGAATTACTGGGATGTTGGCAGCATCATATACTATATCTGGGACAGATTTTGAAACCCTTATATAAATTTATTTGGAAGTAACATGAATTTTTCTGAGGACCTGAGCAGAGTAAAGCTTTTGAAGAAGCCAAGTCTGCTATACAATTGGCCCTATATGTATGTCCTATGAAGAGTGGTCTGGTGGAATTACATGATTATGCAAACTGGAGTTTATGGCAGAAACAGCAAAGCCAAAATGTACCTTTAGGATTTTGGTCCAGGAAACTTCCTTCATCTGGAATTTAATATACACTTTTTGAAAAGTATTTGTTAGCTGCATATTGGGATTTGGTAGACACTGAACAATTGATTCTGTTCCATGATGTAATACTTTGGTGGGATCCTAATTATAACTTGGATAATGAATAACCCAATTTCTCACAAAACTGGATATGCAAAAGAAGCCAGCATAATTAAATGGATGTGGTATACTCAAAATAGAGCTAAAAGAACTTAGCTGTCATCTCATCCAACTTATACACCATGACAATCCCCATTATAACACCCAATAATGGTCATCTGATTTGATACTGAGGGAAATGATTCACCCCCTGACAAAATCAACTGTTGGTACACACCTTGGTAAAAGGGAGTGATTTGTATGATGGATTAAGTGAAGAAGAGAAGACGTGGAGGGGACAACAAAATATTCGGGCCAAAAAAAAAAGACTTTTAAAAGCATTAGCCTATAACCCATGTACTAGGTAGATTTTGGAAAGTACTGTGATTTGTGGAAGTAGTCAATATGCTGAACTTATGACAGTATATCAAGCCCTCAAAAGAGAAAAAGGAGGACAGTGTCATATACTTACAAATTCATGGGCTACTGCTGCATGGAAGCTCATGTGGAAAAATCACATTTGGGAAATACTTTTTAAAATATTGAATGACTGATTGACTGATTTATAGTTTGCAGCATTCAGTTCCACAATCCTTTGAGTTCCACAATAATCTCCCTCTTCCTCTCCTCGCTCCTCCCCTCCATGGCAGCATGAAATCAAATATAGGTTCTACAAATACCTTCACATTAAACATTAGTCAACTTGTGAAGAAGGATTATAAGCAATGAAGCAAGCAATGAGAGAGAAGGAATGAAACAAAACAAATCACAGAAGAGAGAGAGCAAGTAGATTGCATCAATCTGCATTGAGACTGTAGTTTTTTCTCTGGATGTGGATGTCCCTTTCCATCATGAGTCTTTTTCAGTTGTCTTTTGACCTTGCATTGCTAAGAGGAGCCCAGTCTATTAAAGTTGGTCATCACAGATGTGTCTGCAACTGTGTACAAAGTTCTACTGGTTCTGCTCTCTTCACTCAGCATCAGTTTATATAAGTCTATCCAGGGTATTATGAAGTCTGTCAGTTTCTCATTTCTTAAAGCACAATAGTAGTATTCCATAACATTCATATACCATAACTTGTTTAGGCATTCCCCAATTTATGGGCATCCGCTTGATTTCCAATTCTTTACCACCACAAAAAGAGCTGGTATAAATATTTTTGCACAAACAACTCCTTTTTCCACTTCTATGATCTCTTTGGAAAAAACCCTAGAAGTAGTATTGCTGGGTCAACGAGTAGGCACTTTCTTTTTTTTTTCTCTCTCAATGACTTGTTTGTTTACTTTTAGTTTATAAGATTCAGTTCCACAATCCCCTGAGTTTCAAATTTTCTCCCCTCATTCTGTTCCCCTCCAATGGTGGCGTGCAATCATGTATAGGATCTGCAAATACTTTCACCTTCTACAACAGTCTGGTTGTATAGAAGGGTTGTAACCAATGAGTGAACACTGGAAAAAAGAAACAAAACCAAACATGAAAAAGAACGATAGCATGTATTGCTTCAGTCTCCATTTAAACTCTAGTCTTTATAGATCTTTCTCTGAATGCAAATATCTCCTTCCATCCTGAGACTTGTAGAGTTGTCTTATAGCTGTGTGTTGCTGAGAGGGGTCCAATTTATCAAGGTTGGTCATCACACATATGGTGTGTCTGTGATTGTGTACAAATTTTTCCTGGTTCTGCTCTTCTCACTCAGCATCAATTTGTATAAGCCTCTCCAGGTAATTATGAAGTCCATCTCCTTCCCATTGTTTTTTTTTAGCACAATAGTATTCCATTACATTCATATACCACAACTTGTTCAGCCATTCCCCCTTTGATGGGCATCCCCTAGATTTCCAGTTTTTTGCCACCACAAAGAGAGCTGTAATAAATATCCTTGTACATATGGGTCCTTTTCCCACTTCTGTGATCTCTTTGGGACATAATCCCAACAGTGGTATTGCTGGGTCAAAGGGTATGCAATTATTTATAGCCCTTTGGGCATAGCTCCAGATTGGCGTCCAGAATGGTTGTATCAATTCACAACTGCACCAACAATACATTAGTGTTCCAATTTTTCCACATCCTCTCCAGCATTTGTCATTTTCCTGTTTTGTCATCTTAGCCAATCCAGCTAGTGAGATGTGGTACCTCAAAGTTGTTTTGATTTGCATTTCTTGAATAGTGATTTAGAACATTTTTCCATATGCTTAAATATATATTTAATTTCTGCCTCTGAAAATTGCCTGTTCATATCCTTTGACCATTTATCAATTGGGGAATGACTTGTATTCTTATAAATTTTAGTTAATTCTCTGTGTATTTTAGAAATGAAGCCTTTATCAGAGACACTGGTTGTAAATATTCTTCCTCAATTTCCCACTTTCCTCTTAATCTTGGTTACATTGGCTTTGTTTGTACAGAAACTTTTCAATTTAATGTAATCAAGATTATTCATTTTACGTTTTATAATGCTCTCAAACTCTTCTTTGATCATAAAATCTTCCCTACTCCATAAATCTGACAAGTAAACTATTCCTTGCTTCCCCAGATTATTTGCAGTATCAGCCTTTATACCTAGATCATGCATCCATTTAGGCTTGACTTTGGTGTATAGTGTTAGATGATGGTCTATGCCCAGTTTCTGCCATACTATATTCCAATCTTCCCAGCAGTTTTTGTCAAATAGTGATTTCTAATCCCAGAAACTGGGGTCTTTGGGCTTATCCAATAGTATATTACTATAATCATTGACTATTGAGTCTTTTGTACCCAATCGATTCCATTGATCCCTTAGCCAGTACCAAGTAGTTTTAATGACTGCTGCTTTGTAATACAGATTAAAATCTGGTACAGCTAGGACACCTTCAATAGCATTTCTTTTCATTAATTGCCTTGATATTCTGGACTTTTTGTTCTTCCAAACGAATTTTTTCACTATTTTTTCTAGTTGTAAAAAGTAATTTTTGGGTAGATTGATTGGTATGGAAAAAATACATAATTTAATGTAGGTAAAATTGTCGTTTTTATTATATTAGCTCTACCCAGCCACCGGCAATTGATCTTTTTCCAATTACTTAGATCTGATTTTATTTGTGTCAAAAGTGTTTTGTAGTTGTGTTCATAAAAGTACTGGGTTTGTTCTGGCAGGTAGATTCCCAAGTATTTTATAACATCTACAGTAACTTTAAATGGAGTTTCTCTTACTATTTCTTGCTGTTGGACTTCATTGGATATATACAGGAATGCTGAGGATTTATGTGGGTTTATTTTATATCCTACAACTTTGCTAAATTTATTTATTGTCTCAAGAAGTTTTTTTACTTGATTCTCTGGGATTCTCCAAGTATATCATTACATCATCTGCAAAGAGTGATATCTTAGTCTCTTCTTTGCCTAATGTGATTCCTTTGATTTCTTTTTCTTCTCTAATTGCTACTGCTAACATTTCTAGTACCAGATTGAAAAAGAGGGGTGATAATGGACATCCTTATTTCACTCCTGATCTTATTGGAAATGCTTCTAGTTTATCTCCATTGCATATAATACTTGCTGATGACTTTAAGTAGATGCTACCTATTATTCTGAGGAAAACTCCATTTATTCCTATACTTTCTAATGTTTGTAATAGAAATGGGTGTTGTATTTTGTCAAAAGCTTTTTCTGCATCTGTTGAAATAATCATATGATTTCTGCTTGTTTTATTGTTGATATGATCAATTATACTGATGGTTTTCCTGATATTGAGTCATCCTTGCATTCCTGGAATAAACCCAACCTGTCAAAGTGTATTATTCTTATAATAAGTTGCTATAGTCTTTTTGCTAATATTTTATTTAAAATTTTTGCATCTATATTCATGAGGAAGATTGGTCTATAATTTTCTTTCTCTGTTTTGTCTTTCCTTGATTTAGGTATCAGTACCACATTTGTGTCATAAAAAGAATCTGGTATGACTCCTTCCTCACCAATTTTCCCAAATAGTTTGAAGAACATTGGGATCAATTGATCTTTAAATGTTCGATAGAATTCACTAGTAAATCCATCTGGCCCTGGGGATTTTTTCCTAGCGAGTTCTCTGATAGCTTGTTCAATTTTTTTTTTTTATGAAATGGGATTGTTTAAGTAATTTACTTCCTCTTCAGATAGTCTGGGCAACTTAAATTTTTGTAAATATTCATCCATTTCACTGAAATCGTCAAATTTATGTGCATACAATTAGGCAAAATAGTTCCTAATTATTGTTTTAATTTCCTCTTCATTGGAGGTACTTTCACCCTTTTCATTTTTG
>JAQQSV010002520.1:6582-19319 GCA_028646515.1 Pseudochirops corinnae
TCCAGATTGCTCTCCAGAATGGTTGTATTAGTTCACAGCTCCACCAACAATGCATTAGTATTCCAATTTTTCCACATCTTCTCCAGCATTTGTCATTTTCCTGTTTTGTCGTCTTAGCCAATCTGACTGGTGAGATGTGATACTAATTTTTTAAAAAATTTACTAATTTTTTTTAAAAAATGGACCTGTGACATTACTGGCCTAAGGGAACTCCTAGGGAAGAAAATCCCTTTACAAATATGGATTGTAAACTATCTTAAAGAGGGGACTGGCATACTGAGTAAAGTGATTTATCCAGGATCACACATTGAGTATTTTAGTGTCAGTAGTTGAGACTAGGTCTTCCTGATTTAAGACCAGCTTTCTATGACTTGGTTGTAAGATTTAGCATGGGCACTGGCCTTAGAGAGAATTTAGTCTAACCTCTCTATTTTGCAGAAGAGAAAACTGAAGTGAAGTAATTTGTTCAAGGTCAAACAGGTAGTCTGAATTTTGCAATAAGAAGCTCATTATCTGAGCCACAGTCAACTCTAGGTTTTGTTTTAACTGACTGGATAGAGCTTCTTCACCTTTGGCTGCAAAATCTATAAAAATCAATCTGACTTTGATATTGACCATCTGCTGATACCTATGTGTAGAGCTACTTTTTGGGTTGTTGAAAAAGAGTGCTATGACCAGTATGTTATCTTGACAAAACTTTACCATCCTCTGCCCTGTTTCATTTTGTACTCCAAGGCCAAATTTGCCAGTTATTCCTATTATCTTTTGATTTCCTGCTTTAGCATTCCAATCCCCTATGATGAATATGACATCTTTTTTAGATATTATTTCTAGAAGATATTGTAGGTCTTTATAGAACTGTTGAGGATCACAACAAAATGTGGCAAGTCCTCAAAGAGTTGAGAGCACCAGTTCATCTTTCTTATTTCCTGAGTAACCTGTATGCAGGTCAAGAAGAAAGAGTTAGAATTGAAAATTGAACAATTGACTGATTCAAAATGGGAAAAGAAGCACAACAAAGATGTGTATTGTCACCTTGTTTATATACATGGAGCACATGATGTGAAATTCCAGACTGAGGATAAATAAAAAAAAACAGAAATAAGATTGCCAGGAGGCATATCATCAATTTCAGATATGCAGATGATGCTGCTCTAATGGCAAAAAGTAAAGAAGAATTAAGAAACCTTTGGATGAGGGTGAAAGAGGTGGATGTAAAATCTGGCTTGAAGCTTAATAATAGTAATAAAGCCACAAAAAACCCTAAAATCTTGTCAACTGGTCCCATCTCTTCCTGGCAAATAGATGGAAGTAGTGTTAGATTTTATATTCTTGGGCTCAAAGATCACTGCAGACAACCATGGCAGCCATGAAATTATAAGACACTTGCTCCTTAGAAAGAAAGCTATGGCAAATCTGGACAGCACACTGAAAAGCAGGGAAATCACCATGCCTACTGAGGTCTGTACAGTCAAAGCTGTGGTTTTTATAATAGTAATGTATGACTGTGAGAGTTGGACTATAAGGAATGCTGAAAATCATAGAATCAACTTTCAAATTGTGGTGCTGGAAAGACTTTTGAACCTCTTGGACAGCAAGGATATCAAATCAATTAACACTTAAATTAATCCAGACTATTATGAGAAATTATTATTTTTCCATTATATTAATAACCAACTATTAAATTAAGATTAAGGTTTTTGCTTTCTATTTCCTCATTCAGGGACCAGTCCTTGTAGGTCATTCAGCCATTCTATGAAAGACAAGGCTGATAGATGAGATTGGCCCAATCCTTGGGGTATCTGCTCCACAATCTTGGGTGGAACCTACCCAACTATGGGACCTTAATTTTGTTTACAATGTAAATAGAATCTAATCTAGTTGCATTCCAGCCCTAACACACTGGGTCCACATCATTGTATCCTTCTATTGGAATCTAGGGGAACTCAGCTTATCAAGAAAAAAAAAACCCAATCATAGTGGTCTGAGAAATGGATTCCTTTGCCCAGATTGCTGCAGATGGCTAAGTCTCATGATCAAACCATGTTCTCAGCAGGAGGAGCAGAAAACTTTTAGCCCAGTTCCTCAGTTGAAAATCTACTGTCTTATTAATTGTTCATCAATTAGGATTGATTTTTGCCTGTTATGGACACCCTCTTTTCTAAAGGTATTTAAACATTTAGGTGCTTCCATGGCTTGGTCTTTGGTTACTGAGAGAAACCACTGTCCATCAATTTATGGATTATTTGCTAGCCTAATTAACAAATTGTTTATTAGTTAGAAACTCTGTTTCTTGGGCTTTTCATTCATCTCAACTGAGAAGTCAAATACTGAAGGTGAAGTTTAAATACTTTGGTCACATAATGAGAAGACAGGACTCATTGGAAAGGACCCTGATGTTGGGAAAGATGGAAAGCAAAAGGAAAAAGGGAGAGCAGAGGATAAGCTAGATAGATAGTAACCTGGAAACAATGAATGTCAGCTTGAATAGACTTTGGGAGATAGTGGAGGATAGCCTGGCATGCTATAATCTGTGGGTTCATGAATAGTTGGATATGACTGAATGACTGAATAATAGCAAAAACAGTTAGAGAGCTAGTATGTAAACCTAAGTCCTCAAGGAGAGGAATTATGCGTTAGATACAAAAACGCTAAAGCTGAGTTCACAAAACAAGAAGACAGAAACACCACACAAGGCATAAGTCATTATCTCATACAGTAACATCAGCACTAGTTGCATCCATCTCAAACAACTTGCATGCTTGTGTTTCAGTGTCTGAACCTGGGAAGTCCTTGTTCAATCCCCTAAAGGAAGTGATTTAATCTGAATACTTCTTACTTGATAAGAGGTGGCAAACACTGTATGAGTTCACTCACCAGAAGAAAATGGAACACAACTGAGGGGATGTATGGAAAATATACAACTTACAGCTAAGGAGGAGGGGGAGGAACTATGAATGAAGAGAAAAGAAAGAGGTATGCTTTTGGGAGTATAAGAAAAAGTCCGAAGGACAAAAAAAATCCTAGAGATAAAGCCTAAATCAAGATCCTAAGCAGATATCACAATAGATAGATTCATAAAGATTTAAATTTAATTTTAATTTTAAAATTAGTTCAAAACAGAAAAGAAAAATTTTGTGAACTAATGGATCATGGAACAACAAAAGACTTCAGAATGGTTCAAAAATGAAATAAAACTTTTAAGAGAAGATATTAGGATGCAAATTAGGCCAGTAATCTAATTACTGCATTATTGAAGAATTAAAGAGGAGAAATGGCAGGATATAAAATTTAGAACAAATAATTGAGAACCTCTTCAAAGAAGAATAGTGTCTTAAAGGGAGGACAAATTTGTAACACCAAAATGATTAAGAAGAAGAAAACATGCAGAAGAGAAGCAAAAGGTAACATCTTTAAAAGAACATATGAATTCTATGTTATCTCAAGAGACTGAAGATGAAGGTACATAAAAATAATATAAGGACTGTAGGTCTCCCAGAAGCACATGATGCCAGAAAACTGCCCAGACCTTTGAATACAGACAACAATGTAAGGGTCAGTCAAATCCATAGTTTGCTGCTAGAGAAAAAAACAAAAAGAAAACCAACAATGGAAAGTCCAAGGTATATAGTGACTAAATTTCACAATTTTATTATAGAGCAACAAATGTTACAAAGCAGCCAGGCAAACAGCTATGAAGGAATGCCAATTCGAATAACACAAGCTTATTCTTCATTCATGAGGAATCAGAGAAAGTAATGGAATATGATTATGTGCAAAATATATGTGGTTGTTAACTGTCTAATATAGCTCACCTTTATGAAGCATGAATATGTATCTAATCTGGGATGTGATCCACCTCATCTCTAAGAGAGATTACAGTTTCCTTTTAGCTTAGTGGAGGATGGGCGGGCAGGATCCAGGACTGCTTTAACTGGGAAATCTGCCTTCCATCTTATCTCCAATAGAGGTATTACACCAGAGTCATACATATATATATATATATATATAAATTGTAAATAGCAAACACATGTGATCTATGGATATCAGTTCAGAAGAAAATGCATTTTTTCTGATCACACTTAAGTAGAAGATAACTCTTTGCTCAGTATCACCAGTTTAGCTACTTTCTACCTAATATTGGTTACACAAAAGATCGTTACCAATAGTTGGCAAACTTCTTTATCAAAATAAGTAGCAAACAGAAATCAGGGAAATTACACAGATTAGAAAAAAGCTGAAGTAGAGACAAGAGCTCTTTGCCTGGGATTACAATAGATAGCTCTGCTCATACAAAGGGAGAAAGAATGACTTAAGTAGATTGTGTTTTTAGCAGTCTCTAGGATTGCAGGTTCTAGGAATCAAGGGACATGATGGGGGCCAGCTTCTGTCTGTGACTCCAGAAAGATCTCTAGTCCTCCATTAAACAGTTTTCTTGAGCTTCTTTTTTGAAGGGTATTTCCCCTGCAGAAGTATGTAATGTCATTACCCCATTATACATATTTTTGAGTGAGTCCATTTAATCTGCTAGAGAATGCTAGGTCAGGCCAGTATAGATTTTAACTGCTTAGTACCAAGAAAGAGTTTGGGAAGTAAAGTTTCACAGAATTTGAGAGGTGGAAGCGTCCTCAGAGTCCATTTATTCTGGCCCATACAAGGAAAAGAATCCTTATTATACCTAACAATTATCTAGCCTTTGCTTGAGGATTTCCAAGGAGGAGAAATCCACCACCCCTTGAGGCAGGTCATTCTATTTTTGGAGAGCTATAATTATTAGGAAAGCTTTTCTGACGTCAAGGCCACATTTGGCCTCTGTAACTTTTATACCATTGCTTCAGAATCTGCCCTCTGGGACCAATCAGAACAAATCTAATCCTTACTACATATGTTAGTCCTTTAAATATTTGAAGACAGTTTGGACTTGGCAGTCTGAATGCCCTCTGATGGCCAACAGGGATAACGAAACTTTGCAGAGAGCAGGAGGAGGGCTATGTCAGTACTGCCAACAATCTAGGAGGTCTTTCTGAAGGCTACTTCATGCATGTGTCCAGAGAGGAACTAAGATAACTACTGTACAAGTGATTCTGATAGAAACCTCTCTGCTGGGCAGAAATTGCACTCCCTAGCTGGATAATTGATATAGTGACATGCTATTATTCAGTAGGCATAAAGAAGGCATCATGTGAGCCCATATGACTGCTTAAACTGCCTATTGCCATAAATATCACAGGCATTATGTGAAGCAGCAAGGTGTATAAAAAGTCACATTATTATTGACATCATTTTTCATTTATTTTATTTCTTTTCTAACTTTGCTGAAGAAGATGAGCTGAAAGATAGTCATTTGGGTAAGCATTATGAAGTGTTAAGAGCTTTGAAAATTTATTTTGAAAGCTTCTGAATTCCATGAACACTGGAGAGTACCTTACCTGTGATAGGACAGTCATCTCTACCAAATGAAAATTAAGCCTTTTTCTTTTTTTTTTCATGCTGATGATAACCATCTCTCCTCATTATCAAACAAAAATCATGTCTCAAAGACTCAGGCAAATCTGTTGGTCATTCAATAAAAGGTATTTGTAATTAATTTTTTCTGATGTTTCTTAGTTCATTTCTGTTTTTCTCCCCTTTAATATATCAGGCAGTAATTATTTTAAACAGCAGATGGATGTCTGAAGTAGAAAATGGGATTATGTTAACTAGTAAGTACTTTTGAAAAATATGTTATGTAGAACACAAGTTGAAAAGAAGTGGTTTTTATTTCCAGCTATGGGAGAAATGTCAACTTGTATCCCCCAATTTATGAATCCTTCCAGTTGAAGGCTGATGCTGGCTCTTTATTTCAAGATGTGATAAAAATCAAATCTGGGTGTTCCTTCATGTTTGTAGTAAAATCCTCAAGTTGTAAATGTAATCCTAAGACTGTCCTCCTACCCCTGTCAAGAGATGTATGTGAGAGAACCACGGACATAGAGATTTGGCAGATTAAAATGTATAAATGGCTCTCACAGCAAAGCCTCCAAAGTTCTGGTTCCAGTGGCCTTGAAGGAGAATTCTACTTAAGATTTAAAGGGGAGGAAAAACAACCAACAGTGAGATAGAAACGAATGTGGAAAGATGGTTGCTCCAAGATTCCTTATTGTCTCAGTCATGCAATAAGGAATGGAATATGGGTGGATACTATTTGTGATAGGACAAATATCTACCAGGATTTCCTTCTCTCTACTTTTAAGTACTTGAAGACAACAATTATGCTCCCTTCCTTCCCAAGCCTTCTCCTCAGAATATCTCAATTTCCTTCATATGATGATCCTAAGACATGAATGTTATCAAAGCCCTTCCTCATCTTGGTCATTTGCCTCTAGGTACTCTTTAAATTATAGATTTCCTTTCTAAAATTTAGTAACCCAAACAGATGTGGTCTGACCAGGGCAGAATAGTGGGGACCATAAATCAATTAGTATTCATTTATTTGTTTATTTAAAAATTTTAATATTTTCTTTTGATTAGCAAAAATCTACCTTGACACCATTTCATTGCTCTACCTACAACTGAGAACAACAACAACAAAAAACCAAACCCCAATATAAACATGTGTAGAGAAGCAAAACAAATTTATGCACTGGTTATGTTAAAATTTTTTTAACTCATTTTGCACCCAGTGCAGATCTCTATCTGGAGGCAAGTAGCATGTTTCAGTATTAGTCCCATGAGATCATGGTTGGTCATCATACTGATAAGAGTTTCTAATTCTTTTAAGAGCTATTTGTCTTTACCATTTTGTCATTGCATAAATTGTTCTCATTCTGTTGACTTTATTGCATCATTTCACAAGTCTTCCTAGATTTTATTGCAATCATCTCCCTCGCTATTTGTTCTATCACAATAGTATTCCATCATATTTAAATATCCTAACTGGTTTTTCCATTCTCCAATTTATCGGTACCTCTTCAGATTCCTATTTTTGCCATACCAAAAAGAGCTGTAAATTTTTTGTCCATCTTTGGTTAGGGTTTGTTTTGCTTAGGACTAAGCAAAGGACTGATACTTCCTTCGATCTATCCTCCATTTAATTCCCTCCCCCACCCCTTTCCTTCCTTTTTTCTTGTTGAGTGAAATGTATGTGTGTGTGTGTATTTTTCCCTCCTTTGACCAGTGCAAATAACAGTGGGTGCTATCTATTCCACTTGACTCCCTCCTCACTTGTTTTGATGTCTACTTGTGCACCCTGCTTATGTGAGATTTCCCCCTTTTTCCCCCTTCCCCTATCTTATCTATTTAGACTCCCTCTATGACCTCAGATGATAGGTTTCAGAGAGGATACATGTATCATCTCATATTAGAATGTAAGCAGTTTATCCTTATCATTGTTCATTCACATTTTTATTTCTCTTAGGTGGGGCCCATGTTTTGGAGATATCTGTCCTTAGAGGCTAAGATGAGTAGGACTGTTGGCAGACACCAAGGGATGGCTAGATTAAGAGGCCATTAGGTTCCTAGACCTGCAATTTTCCCAAAGCTATCATGCACTATATTACTTTTGAAAAGTAATTATTTGCTTGTTATTGGACTCCAGTTGCTACCAAACAGATGACCCAAGATTGTACCATTACACTTTGCCTAGAGTTACCTATTATGAATTAAGTGATACAAGATGGGACCTGTAACAAGATGAGAATGACTCTGGTAGCCTCTCACTAAAGTGAAACAGTTGATTTGAAATTATGTTCACCCAGGTCCCCCAGGTATTAGTGCCCAAGGTTTAGAAAGGTTTAGAACATGATTTAGAATATCCAAGAGACTGAGGTCTTGGGGCCTTGCCTCCACTAGTTGCCCACCCAATGATTTCCCACCTATAGGGATCTAGCTTCTGAGGAATGCCATTTCCCTCATTTGCTAATAGCTTCATGTGCTCCTAGAGAGACATAACAAATTTCACTTTACCAGCCACTAATTTTGGTAATAATACTAGCTAACATTTGTATAGTGCTCACTATAGTGCCAAGTACTGTGCTGAACACTTTGCAATGAATGAATAATAGTTAATATCTATATAGCACCTACTATATGCCAGGTTTATTTGATCCTCCTGACAATGCTGGGGTATTATTATCCCCATTTTACAAATGAGGAAGCTGAGGCAAACAGGGGTTAAATGAACTTGCCCAGAGTCACACAGATAGTAAATATTTGAGATCAGATTTTATCTTAGGTCTTCCTGATAGTCCCAACATTCCATTCACTGTGCCACCTAGCCCCATTTCCTGGAGTATCCTTTCGAATGGGGTTGCTAGAAAGTCCTCCCAGTAGGTTGAACTTCATGGCTGGCATTTGTGAGAGCCTTGAGGGAAGAAGCAGAGATCTCTACACTAATTTCTGTGTGGTGACCATGGGACCTAGAAGGAATAAAGTGGGATAACCAAAGCATCTCTCCTCTTGGGTTCAGGACAAATGAACGAATTTGGCCAATACTTCTCATTTCATACAGTTGTTTCTAGAGCATGTCAGCGGCTGCAAGTCAACATCTATCAGAAACATTATATGGTCTTTGCTGAACTAAATAACCACAGTGGAACCATTATAAGAACAGTGGCAGCAGAGGTTGGGGTCCATTGTGATACGAACATAAGGATTACAACGCAAATTAGGGCTCAGTGAGGTAGCAAATGATCCCTTTAAAAAAGGTTGAGGAGGCTATTCCTGCACAGCTAGATTTCTTGTGCCAGTTGAAGTACCCACCTAATCCAACCAGCCCTCAGTGTGCCCTATCTGACAAATTGGTCTTCTAACCCCATTTCAGGGCAAGAAGTTTGTCCCTGCTACTAAACAACTTTGCCAACATGCACGAGACTACCCATGTCAAGTTGTTCAATCTCCCAGAAACCATATCTGTATTAAATCAATGCCATTCTATGATGATAAAAAGTTTTCTGGTCCAGTGATTTCTTGCATCCACTGTCTAGGATGATTCATTTGATAAGGTTAGATTGCTTTTGGACATGCTTCTGGCTGACCTTCTCTGGTGCTGAGTTGCTTGGGCCCTGTCCTTTCAGAGGGCTCCACATGCTCTGGAGAAATGCTTTAAGTCTCTCTCAATTGACAAACTTTTTTTTTCTCCTCTGAGAAAAATGATTCAGGCAACTTCTCAGAAAGAACTTGAAAGGGCCAAGAGAATAGAATTGTTGGGAAGTGCCTTGCTTTTTTTTTGTTTATTTAGTATTTTATTTTTTCCCAGTTACATGTAAAAACAATTTTTGATATTTGTTTTTTAAAACTTTGAGTTCCAAATCCGTCTCCCTTTCTCTCTCCCCCCAACCCCAGTTGAGAAGACAAGCAAGCAATTTGGTATAGCTTATACATGTGTAGTCATGCAAAACATTTCCATAATAATTATGTTGTGGAAGAAAACATAGACAAAAACAACTTCAAGAAAAATGAGGAAAGCAAAAAAAGTATGCTTCAATGTGTATTTGGATATCATTATTCTTTTTCTGGGGATGGATAGCATTTTTCATCATGAGTCCTTCATAGTTGTCTTGGACAGGTGCATTGCTGAGAGTGGCTAAGTCAATCCCAGCTGATCATCTTACAATACTGCTCTTACTTTGTATATAGTACATTTCACTTTGCATCAGTTCATGTAAGTCTTTCCAGGTTTTTCTTAGAGCATCCTGCTTATTATTTTAATAATATTCCATCAGAACCACATACCATAATTTGTTCAGACATTCCCCAATTGATGGGCATCCCCTCAATTTCTAATTCTTTGCCCCTCAGAAAAGAGCTGCTATAAATATTTTTGTATATATAGGTCCTTTTCCTTTTTTTTTTTAATCTCTTTTGGAATACAGACCTAGTAGTGATATTGCTAGGTCAAAGG
Organism: Pseudochirops corinnae; assembly: GCA_028646515.1. NCBI lineage: Eukaryota > Metazoa > Chordata > Mammalia > Diprotodontia > Pseudocheiridae > Pseudochirops > Pseudochirops corinnae. The sequence goes on from JAQQSV010002520.1 coordinate 16,463, forward strand.
GTATGACGTATGGTTTTATAGTCCTTTGGGCACAGTTCCAAATTACTTCCATCAACAATGCATTAATGTCTCATTTTTCCCATATCCCCTCCAACATTTGTCATTTATCTTTTCTGTCTTATTAGCTAATCTAATAGGCATAAGATAGTACCTCAGAATTGTTTTAATTTGCATTTCTCCAATTGACAGTGAGTTAGAGTACTTTTTCATGTGGCTATCGATAGCTTTGATTACTTCATCTGAAAACTGATCATATCTTTTGTGATTTATCAATTGGGGAATGTCATGCCTTGATTTTCAACTGCATAGTAGAAAATTATCACTGGGGTATAAGGTGTGTTCAGGGAAGACTAGTACCTATGGTATGAGGGCTCCTGAACACTTTTCAGGGCTGCTTTCCATCTTTGGTGTCCAACTGATCCACCCAGCTCTCACCAGTGGCCTCCAACAAGCTGTAACATGCCCAGTGGCCACACTCCAATAAACTGTTATAATAGATGGGCTAAACCAGGTTGAGGGTAATTGGAGAGTCTCAAACCCTTCAGTGAGTTAGGGAAGTGTCTACCTCAAGCATGTGAAGACTTTCCCTAGGGGAATGGGTGGATGAAAATAATTTATTCTAACTACCATGAAGGCTGCTGAAGCAGGCATTGTGGAACACTTAGAGCTTGGTCAGCCATCAAAGACACCAAGGTCATCCAGCATGCCAGGCCATCGCAAGTTATCTTGACTGTTTTGCCACTGGACTTTGATGACTCTGGAAGGGAGAATGAGGCCAACACCTTTGAGCAACTCTGCCTCACTTAAATCCAATTTATGTGTGAGTCAAAAGACACCACCCATATAATTTTTACCATTTTTTTATCTACCTCAAAGTCCTGTGGCAAAAGCAGCGTGATGAAACAGTAGGTGCAGATATTCTGGGAGCTGTAGTCACAACCTTGCAGACATATGGCCAAGGCCAAAGGGTCATCTTGTCACTCAACTGAAGCAGCAGCAGGATTTGACAGCCTCCTGGGTGTCTGAGCAGCCTTTTTAGGGACCACACTGCTCACCTCCTGTCATGAGTAAGGGGATAGAAAAGGTGCCTTAAAAATTGTCTGCTTCACCCAACTCTGGCCTGTTTACTGTGGCAAATGGGGATCCCACTCTGTGGTCAAAACACAAAAAATGTACAAAAACTTTTGCCAAGATGATTCCACTCACCATCAGCACCTTTATGGACAACATGAAATCTAGTACATCTGAAAGATGAATAGTTCTTGTTGTGATGGAACCTAACAGTCCTGGATGAAATCCAAATAATAGCCCTGAGTGAAACAAGGCTGGCAAATGAAGGCAAACTGAAGTCAGAGTTGGATACACATTTTTCTGGAGGAGCCACAGCATAGGAAAGCTCTGTGAAGCTAGCAATGTAGGTTTTACAACCAAATCTCATCTAGTTAACAAGCTTACATGCCTACCAAAAGGAATGAATGACAGACTTGTGACAATGCAATTGACACTAGCAGGAAAGCACCATCTTCAGTGCTCCCACCATGATAAACCTTGATGAGGTCAAAGAAAAATTTTATGAGACCTGGAGACCCTGGAGATCAGATATATGCCAAAAGAGGATAAGTTTATAATTCTGGGAGATTTTCATGCAATAGTTTCAATCTTCAATCTATCCCATTCAGGCTCTATGTGTAGGTTCTTCCCTCAGCTTCAATCTTTGACTTCTATCTTCATCTTCTGGTGGTTCACTATTACTAATGGTCATGACTCATTTCTGTCTACTTCTTGCTAAGTTCCTAATTAAGTCCTAACTTGATTCTTACATACCTAATCAGAGAATTCCTAGTCAGAAAATTTATTGGCTTTAGACTTCCAGAAAAGTCCATTGGAGGCTTCAATGACCCTGTCTACTACTGTGGCTCTTAGAGAAGAGCCTGATTCAGGGCTTTTAGAATGCCCCAAGCACTTTCTCTTTGATCAATGGCCAAATTGTTGATGGTTGATTCTCCATTCCCTCTTCCACACCCCTTCCCTCAATGCTGGTTTGATAGATCAAAACCTAGATCTTGCTGGTTTTGGGCCCTGTTCATGAGAAGCTACTCTGGCTTCTGCCTTTCCTAGATAGCTTGACCCCTTGAAACCCTTTCTAAGAAGTTGTTGGAACTATTCCAGAGGAAAGAAAGTCTGTCAATTGAGAGAGATTGGAGCCATTTTTCCAGGTTATTTGGAGCCCTCTGAGAGTACAAAGGTCTCAAAGCCCAAGCAACTTAGCACTAAAGAAGGAATAAGGAGGGGCCAGAGAAGGTCAGCCAGAACTATATCCAAAAGCACTCCCTACTTATCAAGTAAATCTTCTTAGAGACTGGATGTGAGAAACCAATGGACCAGAACTTCACCTTCCTAGAATGGCACTGATTCATCACAGATATGGCTTTTGGGAGATTGGACAACCTGAAAATTAGAATGGACCAAAAAGTAGCTAATGCCTTTATGAAATAACAAGAAATATCTTCTTTAAGAAAGTTAAAAAACTTAAAAGTAAAGAAAATGCAAGGTATCTCATAGCAAAACAATTGATTTGGAGCATAGGTTGAGGAGAGAAAATTTAAAAATTATTGGACTATCTGAATGCTGTGAAAAAAAAAGATACTAGACATCATATTTCAAGAAGTCATAAAAAAAACTTCCCAGATCTTTCAGAACCAGAGGGCAAAACGGAAATAGAAAAAAAAAATCCACCTATAACTTTCTTAAAGAAGCTCTCCAGCTGAAAATGCCAAGAAACATTGTAACTAAAATCCAGTGCTTCCAGATCAAAGAAAAAAATACTGCAAAAAGCCAGAAAGAATTCAGGTACTGA
>JAQQSV010002521.1:0-13101 GCA_028646515.1 Pseudochirops corinnae
TGTTTGTTTGTGTTGTATAGTATCTTGATTTCTCACAAAGTCATTTGCTCCAATCTAATTTTGAAGGAGTTATTCTCTTCAGTGAGTTTTTGAAATTCCTTTTCCATCTGGCAAATTCAGCTTTTTAAGGCATTCTTCTCCTCACTGGCTTTTTGGGCCTCTTTTGCCATTTGAGTTGGTCTATTTTTAAGGTGTCATTTTCTTCGGTGTATTTGTGGGTCTCCTTTAGCAGGCTGTTGACTCACTTTTCATTATTTTCTTGCATCATTCTCATTTCTCTTCCCAAATTTTCCTCCACTTCTCTTACTTGATTTTCAACATCCTTCTTGAGCTCCTCCATGGCCTGTAATCAGTTCATATTTTCCTTGGAGGCTTTTGATGCAGGAGTTTTGACTTCACTTTCTTCCTCCTGCTCCATGCCTTCATCCTTTTTGTCCCCAAAAAAGGATTCTATGGTCTGTTTGTGCTTCCTCTGCCTGCTCATATTGACTTTTGAGCTCTTTGCCATGGTAGAACTCTGCTTCTAGAATGGAGAGAGCTTTGCCCCAAATCACTGGGGTTTTCACAGCTGCCAGAGCTATTAGGAGGGCCCCCTCTCTACAGCCCCCACAAACTCTGGCTCACTGACCACACACCCCAGGACTACCACCCAAGACCGTGATCCAGATCTAAGCAGGTTAAAGCAAGAGCGATTACCCTCTGAATGGTTGCTTGATCCCCCTACAATCTTCAAGCCAGGAATTCCTGAGGCAGCCATGGGGTAGCTATGCAGCCACACCTCAGCTGCTTCTCACTCCCAGGGGCAGGGCTCAGACCATGCTCTTCTGTCCACCCCTGTTCCAACAGAGTTCCACACTGGCCTTTTACTCTGTCTTTGGTGTTTATGGGTTGAGAAGTCTGGAAACCCCCACAGCTTCTGGTGATTCACTCTTCTGAAGTCTGCTCCAGCTGCCACTGGTCAGGGCCGCCCTGGGGCTGGAACCACGGCTCATGCGGGGCCTGCACTAGGCTCCCAGCTCAGTGAGATAGATCCTTCCTGTCCACCTGCTGAGCTTCCTTCAGCAGGAGATTTGTTTCTCTCTGTTACTTTGTGGGTTCTGTAGCTCTAAAGTTTGTTTAGAGTCATTTTTTTTTACATGTATTGGAAGTGATTAGATCAGGAGCTCATGCCAAGTTTGTGCTTCTATCCCACCATCTTGGCTCCACCCCTAGATTAGGAGTTTTTAACCTTTTCTTGTGCCATGTACCCCTTTGGCAATGTGGTGAAACGTATAATACTTTGCTTCATTGCTTACATTCATAACTGAAGAAAATTCAGTAAGGAATTGGTGAAAATAAAGATGTAGAGACTTTTTTCCCATCCAAATTCACATCTGTCTATTGACCTTTTGGGCACCTGAAGAACATTTTCCACTTCATTTCTACAGAATCAGATCCAAGACAAAAAACTGAGAATTGTGTCTGAGTGTCAACAGTTCCAGGAGTTCCTTGATGTTCAAAAACAACTCCTCTTGTTCCATATGGAGGAGCTGGAAAAGGATATAACCTGTAAGAAAGAGCAACATGTCACCCAAGTATCTCAAAAAATATCTCATCTTGAAAAATTAATAAATAAAATGGAGGAGAAAGCTTCTCAGACGCCAAGTGAAATCCTTAAGGTGAGAAACAAGGGAACATACCATCTATTCCCCAGATAATGAGTATAATAAATGTGTTAAGAATAGAAACTGACATGAAAGAAGACATGAATTGAAATTAATCCAATGACAATATACAATAGAATGAAAATTTCCAACTGTCAGAAACATGAGATATTGGAACATAAAGGGAATGAATGATATTGAGAAAAGCTGGGATTTGTAGGTGTGGTGTGAGCATCTGGAACAGCTGGGGAAAAAACAAAAATTAGTTTTGGTACTCTCTAGGGATTTGTTTCATATCCAGTGGTGGATTGGCTATAGAAAAACTGACTTTTCCCCCCCTCTCTTCCACAGATCAGAAAACAACTGGAAAAAAGGTAAGTGTTCTTCGTTAGGTTTTTTCATTTGTATGTATTCTCTATCTCTCATTCCTTTGTGGATATCCAATAAGTAAGTCAGTCTTTTTTTTTTCACCCCCATCAGCCTGATAGAATACCTTCAATACAAAGATTTATACTTATATTAAAAAAAATTCCCAAATATTTATTCAAGGTCTAACAGGTATAGAACACTGGGGTAGTTTTTGTAGGAAATAGAAATTCCTAGTCCTGATGGGTTTACAATTTAATAAAGGGTGAAGATGCAAAAGTAATGTTTTTTTTTTCTTTTTGGAGGGGGGAAGATAGGGAAATTGGGGTTAAGTGACTTGTGCAAGATCACATGGCTGGTTTTACGTTAAATGTCTGAGGTCATATTTGAACTCAGATCCTCCTGACTCCAAGGCCAGTGCTCTATTCACTGAGCCACCTAGCTGCCTTGCAAAAATAATTTTGATACACGTTATATAAGGATGTCAGAGACCTATGCAATATGCCACGTTTTTGCTAGTTTTTGCTTGAAATCTAGTTTTTTCTTGAAAATGCCCAATGACAAGAGACCCACTATATACCAAGGTAACCCATTCCACTTCATATGCTCCTTGAGTCTTCTCTTCTCTGGAGTTCTCCTTCCCACCAGTTTCTGCAACTGATCTGCATATGGTGTGAACTTGAGGCCCTTGACCTTGCCTTCTTCTTGATGCTGTCCAGTTTTTCAGTGTTCTTTGTAAAACATGGTGTCTGGAACTGAATATGGTACTCCAGATATGTAGACTGATCAGGACAAAGTACAGTGGGACTAACATTTCCTTATTGCTGGTAGTTGTTTCTCTTTCATCTTCTTTAAAGCCCAAGATTGCATTAGCTTTTTGGCTGCTATGTAACATTGTTGAACCCCATTCTCTCCCCTCCCCAGATCTATCTAATTCCACTACCATCTAGTCCACATTTTTTCCATCTTTCTTACAAACATAGCATAAGAAACTTTATCAAATACTTTGTTAAAAGTATCTTTAAACCATATCTATAGATTGCTTCTATCTACCAGTTTAGTAGCCTGTTGAAAAATAAAAATAAAATAAAATTAGTTTATTATGATTTGTGCCTGGTGAAGCCATGTTCCTTGTTAACACCTTTTCCTTTTCTAGATGTTCACCAAGCACTACTTGAATCATACATTCTATAAATTGACCAGGAATTAAAATCAGATTAATTTGCTAGTAACTTTCAAGTTGATTTCTCTTCCCTATTTTAAAAATTGGGGCATTTGCACTCTCCAGTCCTACAGTATTTCTCCTATTCTTTAAGATTTTTCAAATATCACTGTTTCAGCATTCATATTTGCCAGGGTTTTCAGTACCTAAGAATGTAGTTCTTCTGGGTCAAGTGACATACTGAGGTTGAGATGCTTCTGTGACATCCAGTTAGAGACACATCGTTTAGGCAGTTGAAAATGCCCATCTAGAGTTTGAGTCAGAACTAGAGATCAAGATTTTAGAATCATCTGAGTAGAGATGGTAGTTGGAGCTGTGGGAATGAGTGACAATATCAAGAGACTATCAGATAGGAAGAAAAAACACATGCACATGCATGTGCCCAAGTTTCATTTTTGACTATAGGTAATAGGTAAGATCTCATACTCTTGTTCCATTTTTCTTTTAGTTCATCCTAGAAACACAGTGCATCCATTCAACTTTATACTTTCAGCAATTTTCTGATCTAAAAGAATAGAGACAGGGAGGAATAAGGTGATTTCTATGGATTCCTTCTTTCCATAGCATTCCTCTGAGTTTCTGTTTTGTTTTTTGGAGGGTTGGGAGGAGAGTGGCTTTTGTTTTGGTGAGTCAGTTTAGTTTTAGTGATGGATTAGTGGATAATGAGAAATATGAAAAAATAAAAGTATCAAATATTTTTAAAATGCACAAAAGAAAACAAAAATGCAGGAGACAAATAGCAATTTTGTTAATACTTGGTTAAATGTTATATAATTTATGTATTTTTAAAACTATGCAATAGAAGTCTTATACAGTTCTTTCTTTGTTCCCACATTTATTCATTACTACACTTGAGATTCTAGCTCTTTTATTTTTCCAAATAAATTCTGTTATTATTTCATCTAGTTCTACAAAGTAATCCATCGATAGATTGATTAATATGGCATAAAATTGTAAATCAACTCCTCTTGGAAAATATTGTACATGAACCTGCCAATCTGTACTATAACTTGCTTTCCAAGTATGTAATAAATTCAACATGTTATTTTCAAAGTTGACCTGTTTATCTGTTTCTTAGTAAAATTCCTTCTGTGTACTTTTGTGCATTTTAAAAATTTCAAACTTAAGCATTTCCATATACAAAATAGAAGAGAAAAAGATCATACATGGAACTGCACATATTTCTATTACATACATCTTGGGTATTTTCTTCCCCTTTAAGTTTATAATAAGCTTTTTAAAAATATGTGAAAATTTCAACATGTAATTTTCAGAGTTCTGATCGTCGGTATTTGCTTCTGGCCTTATTTCTATTTTCTTCTGTGCATTTTGAAAAATTGTTTCAATAATCTTATTATTGTTCTTTTTATTTTGTGGTTGATAGCAGCCCTATTCACAGCCCACCTCCTAACTCCATTAAGAAAGAAAAAAAAAGAAAAATTCCTAAAACAATTATAGTCAAGCCAAACAAATGCCCACATTGGCAATGTCCAAAAAAGTTTATCTTATTCTGCGCCTTAAGTCCATCTTCTCATTGTCAGGGGATGGGTAGCATGCATCATCATTGGTTCTCTGACATTTTTTGTTGATCATTCCATTTAATAGAGTTCTCAAGTGTTTCAAAGTTTTTTTTCTTCACATTGTTGTTGTATTGTACTGGAAATGAACATAGTAGCATAGTGTTTTATAAATCCAAAAGACCCCAACAGCTATGCTACCATGTTCATTTGTTTCTCTATATTTGTATCTAACATGTTTCACTGATGCTGCATTTTATTTTTTAACCGATGCCTGATACTCTTACTGCTCTATAGTATAATTTGAGGTCAAGCCTGTGTTAAGGCCACCTTCCTTTCTACTTTGTTTTTCATTATTTCCCATGAGAGTCTCAACTTGTTCTGCCAGATGAATTTTGATATTTTCCCCCTAATTCCTTTGGTAGTTTGGTTGGCATTAACTGGACAATTAAATAACTTAAATTAAATAAGTAATTAGTAAATAAATAACTTTTATCATTTTTATTATAATGGCCCGATCAACCATGAGCCATTGATATCTCCATTTATCCATACCTACCTTCATTTCTATAAGAAGAATATTTTGTAGTTGTATTAATGTAGTTCATATGTATACATTGATAAGTAGACTGCTAAATATCTTATACATTCTGTAGTTATTTTGTACAGAATTTCTCTTTCATCTTTTCCTACAGTGTTTTGTTGTTAATTTGTAGAAAGACTGATGATTTGAGTGGGTTTATTTTATATCCTACCATTTTGCTAGTTATTGTTTAAATTTATCTTTAATTGACTCCTAGGGTTCTGTAAGCATATCATATCATTTCTAAATAGCAACAGATTTGTTTCTTCTTTACCTTTGCATATTCCTTTAATTTTCTTTTATTATCTTATTCCTATTCCTAACATATCTAGCATGATATCTAATAACACTAGTGATAATGGACATCCTTCTTTATTCCTGATCTTATGGACATATCTCTAACTTATCGCTGTTACATATAATGTAGGCTTTAGTTGTTAGACAGATGCTATTATATTTTTTAAAGGCCCATTTATTCCTGTTTTGAGTTTTTTAAACAGACATAGGTGCTATATTTTGTCAAAAGCCTTTTCTGTATATGTTGATATAATTTTAATTGTTTTTGTTATGAATAAGGTCTATGTTGCTTACACTTTTTCTAATATGAGCCAACCATGTATTCCTGGTATAAATTAAACAGTCATAGTATATAATCTTTTTTAACATGTTACTGTAGCCTCTTTGCTAATGTTTTATTCAAATTTTTTGTTGATATGCATAAGAAATATTTGCTTAGAGTTTTCTTCCTCTGTTTTGTCTTTCCCTGAGTTAGGTATCAAGACAATATTTGTATTATATTTGGTAGGATTTTATATTTTCTTATTTTTGCAAACAGTTGATGTAATATTGAAATTAATTATTCTTTGACTGTTTGGTAGACTTCACTTCTAAGTCTTTCTGGTCCCAGGGTTTTTGTTGTTGTTTTTCCCACTTTGGAAGCCCATTTGTGACTTGTTCAATTTCTTTTTCTGAGATTGCATTATTTTAATTCTCTGTTTCTTATTGTTGTTTTTAAATATAGACATTTTATATTTTTGTAAGTATTCATCTGTTTTGTTTATTTTGTCAGGTTTATTGGCATATCCTCAGGCAGCTAGGTGGTGGGTGCACTGGATAGAGTGCTGGGCCTGAAGTCAGGAAGACTCAACTTCCTGAGTTCAAATGTGACCTCATACACTTACTAGCTCTATGCTCCCGGGCTAGTCACTTAACTCTGTTATCCTTAGTTCCTCATTTGCAAAATGAGCTGGAGAAGGAAATGGCAAACCACTCCAGTATCTTTGCTAAGAAAACCACAAATGTGGTCTCAAAGAGTCAGACACAACTGAACAACAAACAGTTTTCTTTTCAATTTGGTGTGTATTTTTCTTTTTCCATTTCATGATAGAGATAATAGTTTGATCTCAGTTGGTGATGGGGAGCAGGTGGGGATGTGGACCCATAGCATAGTCTTTATTTTTTAAAAAGTATGTGGTTATTATTCTATAAGATTTTTTTCTCATCTTTTGATTGCTGTTCTTTTAATCAATTTTGTGTATTTCTAACTGTTTTTGAGCTGGAAGTAAGGAGAGGCCAGAATCTTTCATTCCTATTTTTCCTGAAGTCTCTTCTGATGTTTTCCATTGACCTATTTCTTCTCAGATGGGAGAAAGAACAGGTCTTGACCCCTTTCACCACATCCCAAGACCTAGAAGAAAGAGTGTTTGCATTCACTGGAAAAATAGATGCCTTGGAGGAATCTATAAGAAGTTTCAAAGGTAAGGAGAAGGGTCCATAGCATCATAGGGACATTAGTATTCATCCAGTTCATTCCAGTATCTGCCTTTGACAGATGAGGAAGCCTAGCCCCAAAGCCTAAAAGAGTTCTTGAGGTGGGCATCTAAGTGGCTCAGTAAATAGAGCCCTGGCCCTGAAGTCAGGAGGACTTGAGTTCAAATGTGACCTCAGACACTTGACATTTAGCTAGCCATGTGACCTTAGGCAAGTCACTTAACCCCAATTGCCTTGCCTTTTCCCTTTAAAAAAAAAAGAAATTTAAAAAAAAAAGAGTTCTTGGGAAACTAGTTCAGTAGCGTGGGGATTGCAAGTGATCTTGAATTCATGGGCAATTTTCTATAGCTGCTGAGCCCCCAAAAAGAGGAAAATGGCTTGCAACAGATCAGATTGCCTCCTCTTTTCTCAGAGAGTCTTCAGCTATGTCCAGAAAAAGTATTTTTTTAACCTATCAATGGGATGGGCAAGTGATAGAAACCCGCAAGCTAAGTCTCTTCTTTTTGTCTCCCTCCTAGCTCCACAGCTACAATTTCACATTCAGAACAAGACAACTAAGAAAGAGGTTTGGCATACATTTTTGCAAGTTTGTTATGTATTCATCTGTGGTCTAATAAGACAATGTGTCCATCTTTGAAAGAAAGAGTCATTGATTATGAACCTAGCTCTCAAGTGCAAAATGATCGATGAGGATTCCACCAATTACTATTACTCTATTCTCTTGCCCTTACATCTTGGTTCTCTCCTTCATCTGAATGGAAAGTGCGACATTATTGAGAAGCTATTTGACATTCCTTCCTACTCCCCCCACAAAAAAAAAAAAACCACAAAAAATATGGCCAATTCTTAGTTTTCTATTTTTACAAAGGTAGAATTTCAAAAGTCACCACTCTGTCTAAAATAGGATAACCCTAGAAATATAAAGAACCCTTGGATTAAAGGGAGGAAGCATCTGAGCATATGTTTCATTTGACTACAACCAAGCCAAACAAGATTTTTTTGGATTTTCTATACCCACTTCTCTTCCAAGACAGAATTGAAGGCTAAGTGTAAATATAAGAATGATGAGTTTTTTAGAAATTGTGGAAGATTTGACTTTTCCTTCTCAGTAAATCCACCTCTCCTGTCCCTTTTCTTTCCCTCATGTGCCTAACTCAATCTCCATCCATTGTGTCTCCTTTTTCCTAGATATGCCAGACAGTGGAGCAGATGTTATACCAACTTGCCACTGAAATAATAACCCAAACAAAGCCAAAAGATGGCCAAAAAATCTTTTCTGAAGCAGACAGATCTGAAATACTAGAGATGGTGGTCCTGGGAAAATTAAAAGATTTATCTTCCAAATTAAGAATGAAAATAAAGACTACCCCCTTGAGAGTGGCTGTGGTTGGAAATGCTTCCCTGAGTAATCCATTGCTCAGTACTCTGCAAAGGATGACTTTTAAGACGAATATGCAAAGTCTTTTTGGTTTCAAGACTGCCTTCCCAATGCCCTTTGTAGCAGAGTTGCGAATGCTACCAGATATTGAGACATACAGGGAATCAGTAACAACTTACCTGAAGGAGATAGATTGTGACCATTTTAATGTTGTCATCATTGTTGTCTCTATCTACATTGAATCTATTCATAACAGCCTAGCAATAGAGCTCCACAATATGGGGAAGAAGGTCTACTTCATTTCAATGAATATACAGCCCATCTCAGCATCCCCAGACCTATGGTATAATTTTGGAAATACAAAGCTATCTGTTTGGAACCTGGAAAGGATAAGTATAAGTAATCCTCAAGTGTTCCTGATCTCTGTCATGAATGGTGTATCTGACTTTGAAGCTTTTTCTATGGCCCTGAGAGTATTTGGTGATCAGAGGAGGGCCATGGCTCATATTTTGATGGATTTCCTGACTAATACCTGTGTAAATGCCATTGAGAGGAAGAAGACTGCCTTACAGGAGGTAATTGGAGTGGAATCTTTGATGGTGGCCCTACAAGTCTCTTGTGCTTCTGGGGTTTTAGCAGAGCTCAGGACTTGTCTGAGTCATTATCGAAGGTTGTTTGGGGTGGATGATCTTTCCCTCATCAATCTGGCTCAGATGCTTGGTTGGGACATAAAGGAATTACAGCGCTTCACCAAGTCCTGGAATTTTCAGGGAGTCATAAAAGACAATCAAAAGTTATCTTTTATCATAGACAGAAAGGTTGAGGTAGCAAAGCCTCTTAACCAACACAGTTACCAAAAATTATATAATCAAGCTCATGACACACATAACTATTTTCTTGAAATAGTGACCATTGATGCAATTATAATCTTTCAGAAAATGTGTCTGCAGCTGTATTTAGAAGCTAGTTGATCTTGTAGGTCTCCGAACTTATGACCAATCCCCTGCAATTTTACTTCCATCCAAAATCCTTCTTCTTTTTATCTTCCAAGTATTGCAACAAAGTTGCTTCTTGAAATTCCATGTCATTGTCATTAGAAGACTGAAATAATTAGTAATTTTTGTACACAAGGCAAACTAACCATTTGGTTTCAAGGGCTGCTAACACTTTATTTTGTTCCAAAGTTGGTCTTCTATGCCCACAATGAAGTTTCATGAGAGTGCAGGACCTCTAATCCATTATCCCTATATCTCTTGCAATGAGTTATCATTCTGTGACCAATTTAGTGTCAGAGATAGGTTTGAGCCCGTCTCCCAAGTGAGGATTTTTTCCCCGATCCCTAAGGTTAGTTTTAATCCACAAATATTTATTGATAAACTTTAATTATGCTAGGCAATGTGGAGATACAGAGAAGCACAAGAAGTTTCTGCCTCTGGCGTATAGAAATCCATTTTGCCCTACTAGAAAGTTAGGGGGGTCATGGGGGAGGATATAAGAGAGAACATTTTGGGGGAAGAGGTATTCAGTGGGCTTGCTGTTTTGGGGTGGGGGGTAGGGAAAAGACAGGGAGAAAAATTGTGGAAAAATCTTGTGAAAATGTTGAAAACTAAAAATAAATTTTTTTTGAAAAGCAATTTCTGCCTTCTAGGATATTGTAATCTAATTAAGGAAATCATAGGAGCTTATATTCTAGGGAAACCTTGATGTTATTTAGTCCAAGTCCCATTTAAAAATCTCCACTGTAATCCCTGAAAAAACATCAAGTTCAGTACAAGAACTCACAAGGCAACTTCTACTTTTAACTAACTTTGATTGTTGATTATGGAGAAGTATTTGTTCAAGGAGCAAAACACTGCCTTAAAGCAGTGGTTCTCAACCTGTGGGTCACAACCCCTTTGGGGGTCGAACGACTCTTTCACAGGGATCACAGGGGTTGCCTAAGATCAAAGGAAAACACATATTTCTGATGGTCTTAGGAACCGAGACACTACACTCCTCTATCTGTCTCCAGGTGGGTCCACCCACATGCAGACATGCCCATATACGAGTATTAAAGGGTCCTGGCATTAGGAAGGTTGAGAACCACTGCCTTAAAGGTTCTCTTCCAAAAATATCTCCCATCCACACATCAAAAACATTCAAAACACCTGAAAAGGCATGACAATATAAAAACATTTATATCAGTACTTTTTATTGTAATAACTGGAAAATAAAATGGGTGCCCATCATCTGGTGACTGAACAAATTAGGACAGATGGATATAGCAGAATATGATATGAGAAATGACAAGTACAATAGACTCAGAAAAACTTGGAAAGATTTTTCCAAATTGATATAGAGTGAAATGAGCAGGACCAGGAGAGTTTACGCAGTGATAATAGCAGTATAAAGGAAAATAATTTTAAAAGACATAAGAACTCTGATCAATGCAATTACCAATTATTATTTCCATAAGAGTGATGATGATGCATGTTTCCCAGCTTGGCAGAAATGTGATGGATAGAGATACAGAATGGGACATCAATTTTTCATACCTAGCTAATGATTTGTTTTGCTTAAGTGTACTTATTTGTTACAATGGAGGACTCCTATAGGAAGGAGGGATTGGAGCTGGAAGAGGACATATGGGATGGTAATAGTAATGCAGAAAAGGAAAAAAGAATCAGTGAAATCTTAAAATACGAAAAAAGAAAGTAGTGAGAAGTTAAAAAGAAAACAGATAAGTTGGGAAATTTTGTCATTTTAAATTTAATATACACTTTAAACTAACACTATGAAAGTTTAGAGCTGCATACACAATCATTTTTATGTTCTTTGTATATTGAAATGTCCATTTATTAATGTTTAAGTTTATAATAAAAAACTTTTAAACAAAAAACAAGATATGGCAACAGAGAGAGCCTTGGTAGATAGCCTTCAGATAATAAACATCAGGAGAGCCGTAAAACAGGGAGATATATGTCACCAAAGGTATTCACTACTGTCATGGAGAAAATCCAGCAAAGCGTCCAAGCTGAAAAGTGTTTTCCAGTGGATGGAAAGGTCCTGCAGATTTTGTGGATTATAGTGTGCTGTTTTTATGAGGCTTCATAATGTTAAAGAATGTCCTAGAAGAAAACTGCAACCACTCAAAAATTTTAACCTGATAAACCATGCCAGAAAGACTCAAGTAGATGAAGATGTCTGTTGCCAAAAAAATTGAGAAAACAGACACAGCTAAAGAAGAAAAAAAAAAATCATTGTAATTTGCAGATAGTTGGAAGCTCCTTGAGAATCAACTAAAAGTTTTTGAAATAATAACTTCACTAATAAATATAAAATAGACCCATAAATATAAAGCAAAATTGACCCATAAAAATCATCAAGCTTTCAGTATATTAATAACAAGCCTCCATAGGAAAAGATAGAAAAAGAAATCTCATTAAAAATAACTACAAAATGTATAAAATATCTAGACGTTCACCTACCAAAACATGCTAAGGATACCTAGGAATACTACAAAACCTTTTATAGAAATAAAGGACTTAATTAAATGAAGAGAGATTGATTGTTCATGGTTGGGCTGTATTAACATAATAAAAATAATGATAGTATCTAAATGTATAAATTTAGTTCTAACCCATTCAAATTAACAAGAGATTATAGCATGAGGGGAAAAAAAAATGAATTCATCTGGAGAAACAAAAAATAAAGGAAAATAATGAGAAAAAAGTAAAAATAAAGGAGTCCTCAGTACCAGATCTCAAGTTAAAAAACAAAAAAAGCCAAAGGCTATATATTAGAGAAGAGTAAACAAAATATTTTTTTGTATTGGTTTTAAAAAAATAGAAAAGTTAACCAATAGAGTAGATTAGGTAGCCAAGAAGCAAGCAAAAATAGTGAGGATACTGTTTGATAAACCCATGGAAACCAACTATTGGAGTAAGGACTCTTTTATTTGACAAAAACTTCTGGAAAAAATGGAAAGCGGTCTGGCAGAAATTAGATTGAGGCTAGCAACTTATACCATACACAACAATAAGTTTTAAATGACTACATGATCTAAATTCAAGCAATCATAAATTAGAAGAGAAGGGAAAGAGATACCTTTAACATCTATGACGAGGGGAAAAATTATTAACTGACTAAGGCATAGAATTCAGTGAAAATGAAGTGGACAAATTTGCACAAAATTTAAAAGCTTTTCCAGAAAAAAAATAATGTAGTTATAATTAGAAGGGAAATAGTCAATTGGGCTAGAACCTTTATGAGTAAATTTCTCTCATCAATGTCTGATGTGCAATTAAAATTAGAAGGGAAATATGTCCAGAAAAAAATCTAGCAATTCTCTGATAAAAAAAATAGAATCTCATATGCAAGACATATAAGGAACCAATTCAAATTTATAAAAAAAAAAATAAGAACCATTCCTCAATAACTAGTCAAATAATATAAACAGGTAGTTTTCAAAATAAGAAATCCAAGCTATCACAACCATATGAAAAAGTGCTCTAAAACACTAATAATTAGAGAAATGGAAATTAAAGCAACTCAGGTTCTACATACACAATCATTTTTATGTTCTTTGTATATTGAAATGTCCATTTATTAATGTTTAAGTTTATAACAAAATAATGACTCTC
>JAQQSV010002521.1:13201-26103 GCA_028646515.1 Pseudochirops corinnae
GACTAGTTATTGAGGAATGGTTCTTATTTTTTTTTTTATAAATTTGAATTGGTTCCTTATATGTCTTGCATATGAGATTCTATTTTTTTTATCAGAGAATTGCTAGATTTTTTTCTGGACATATTTCCCTTCTAATTTTAATTGCACATCAGACATTGATGAGAGAAATTTACTCATAAAGGTTCTAGCCCAATTGACTATTTCCCTTCTAATTATAACTACATTATTTTTTTTCTGGAAAAGCTTTTAAATTTTGTGCAAATTTGTCCACTTCATTTTCACTGAATTCTATGCCTTAGTCAGTTAATAATTTTTCCCCTCGTCATAGATGTTAAAGGTATCTCTTTCCCTTCTCTTCTAATTTATGATTGCTTGAATTTAGATCATGTAGTCATTTAAAACTTATTGTTGTGTATGGTATAAGTTGCTAGCCTCAATCTAATTTCTGCCAGACCGCTTTCCATTTTTTCCAGAAGTTTTTGTCAAATAAAAGAGTCCTTACTCCAATAGTTGGTTTCCATGGGTTTATCAAACAGTATCCTCACTATTTTTGCTTGCTTCTTGGCTACCTAATCTACTCTATTGGTTAACTTTTCTATTTTTTTAAAACCAATACAAAAAAATATTTTGTTTACTCTTCTCTAATATATAGCCTTTGGCTTTTTTTGTTTTTTAACTTGAGATCTGGTACTGAGGACTCCTTTATTTTTACTTTTTTCTCATTATTTTCCTTTATTTTTTGTTTCTCCAGATGAATTCATTTTTTTTTCCCCTCATGCTATAATCTCTTGTTAATTTGAATGGGTTAGAACTAAATTTATACATTTAGATACTATCATTATTTTTATTATGTTAATACAGCCCAACCATGAACAATCAATCTCTCTTCATTTAATTAAGTCCTTTATTTCTATAAAAGGTTTTGTAGTATTCCTAGGTATCCTTAGCATGTTTTGGTAGGTGAACGTCTAGATATTTTATACATTTTGTAGTTATTTTTAATGAGATTTCTTTTTCTATCTTTTCCTATGGAGGCTTGTTATTAATATACTGAAAGCTTGATGATTTTTATGGGTCAATTTTGCTTTATATTTATGGGTCTATTTTATATTTATTAGTGAAGTTATTATTTCAAAAACTTTTAGTTGATTCTCAAGGAGCTTCCAACTATCTGCAAATTACAATGATTTTTTTTTTTCTTCTTTAGCTGTGTCTGTTTTCTCAATTTTTTTGGCAACAGACATCTTCATCTACTTGAGTCTTTCTGGCATGGTTTATCAGGTTAAAATTTTTGAGTGGTTGCAGTTTTCTTCTAGGACATTCTTTAACATTATGAAGCCTCATAAAAACAGCACACTATAATCCACAAAATCTGCAGGACCTTTCCATCCACTGGAAAACACTTTTCAGCTTGGACGCTTTGCTGGATTTTCTCCATGACAGTAGTGAATACCTTTGGTGACATATATCTCCCTGTTTTACGGCTCTCCTGATGTTTATTATCTGAAGGCTATCTACCAAGGCTCTCTCTGTTGCCATATCTTGTTTTTTGTTTAAAAGTTTTTTATTATAAACTTAAACATTAATAAATGGACATTTCAATATACAAAGAACATAAAAATGATTGTGTATGCAGCTCTAAACTTTCATAGTGTTAGTTTAAAGTGTATATTAAATTTAAAATGACAAAATTTCCCAACTTATCTGTTTTCTTTTTAACTTCTCACTACTTTCTTTTTTCGTATTTTAAGATTTCACTGATTCTTTTTTCCTTTTCTGCATTACTATTACCATCCCATATGTCCTCTTCCAGCTCCAATCCCTCCTTCCTATAGGAGTCCTCCATTGTAACAAATAAGTACACTTAAGCAAAACAAATCATTAGCTAGGTATGAAAAATTGATGTCCCATTCTGTATCTCTATCCATCACATTTCTGCCAAGCTGGGAAACATGCATCATCATCACTCTTATGGAAATAATAATTGGTAATTGCATTGATCAGAGTTCTTATGTCTTTTAAAATTATTTTCCTTTATACTGCTATTATCACTGCGTAAACTCTCCTGGTCCTGCTCATTTCACTCTATATCAATTTGGAAAAATCTTTCCAAGTTTTTCTGAGTCTATTGTACTTGTCATTTCTCATATCATATTCTGCTATATCCATCTGTCCTAATTTGTTCAGTCACCAGATGATGGGCACCCATTTTATTTTCCAGTTATTACAATAAAAAGTACTGATATAAATGTTTTTATATTGTCATGCCTTTTCAGGTGTTTTGAATGTTTTTGATGTGTGGATGGGAGATATTTTTGGAAGAGAACCTTTAAGGCAGTGGTTCTCAACCTTCCTAATGCCAGGACCCTTTAATACTCGTATATGGGCATGTCTGCATGTGGGTGGACCCACCTGGAGACAGATAGAGGAGTGTAGTGTCTCGGTTCCTAAGACCATCAGAAATATGTGTTTTCCTTTGATCTTAGGCAACCCCTGTGATCCCTGTGAAAGAGTCGTTCGACCCCCAAAGGGGTTGTGACCCACAGGTTGAGAACCACTGCTTTAAGGCAGTGTTTTGCTCCTTGAACAAATACTTCTCCATAATCAACAATCAAAGTTAGTTAAAAGTAGAAGTTGCCTTGTGAGTTCTTGTACTGAACTTGATGTTTTTTCAGGGATTACAGTGGAGATTTTTAAATGGGACTTGGACTAAATAACATCAAGGTTTCCCTAGAATATAAGCTCCTATGATTTCCTTAATTAGATTACAATATCCTAGAAGGCAGAAATTGCTTTTCAAAAAAAATTTATTTTTAGTTTTCAACATTTTCACAAGATTTTTCCACAATTTTTCTCCCTGTCTTTTCCCTACCCCCCACCCCAAAACAGCAAGCCCACTGAATACCTCTTCCCCCAAAATGTTCTCTCTTATATCCTCCCCCATGACCCCCCTAACTTTCTAGTAGGGCAAAATGGATTTCTATACGCCAGAGGCAGAAACTTCTTGTGCTTCTCTGTATCTCCACATTGCCTAGCATAATTAAAGTTTATCAATAAATATTTGTGGATTAAAACTAACCTTAGGGATCGGGGAAAAAATCCTCACTTGGGAGACGGGCTCAAACCTATCTCTGACACTAAATTGGTCACAGAATGATAACTCATTGCAAGAGATATAGGGATAATGGATTAGAGGTCCTGCACTCTCATGAAACTTCATTGTGGGCATAGAAGACCAACTTTGGAACAAAATAAAGTGTTAGCAGCCCTTGAAACCAAATGGTTAGTTTGCCTTGTGTACAAAAATTACTAATTATTTCAGTCTTCTAATGACAATGACATGGAATTTCAAGAAGCAACTTTGTTGCAATACTTGGAAGATAAAAAGAAGAAGGATTTTGGATGGAAGTAAAATTGCAGGGGATTGGTCATAAGTTCGGAGACCTACAAGATCAACTAGCTTCTAAATACAGCTGCAGACACATTTTCTGAAAGATTATAATTGCATCAATGGTCACTATTTCAAGAAAATAGTTATGTGTGTCATGAGCTTGATTATATAATTTTTGGTAACTGTGTTGGTTAAGAGGCTTTGCTACCTCAACCTTTCTGTCTATGATAAAAGATAACTTTTGATTGTCTTTTATGACTCCCTGAAAATTCCAGGACTTGGTGAAGCGCTGTAATTCCTTTATGTCCCAACCAAGCATCTGAGCCAGATTGATGAGGGAAAGATCATCCACCCCAAACAACCTTCGATAATGACTCAGACAAGTCCTGAGCTCTGCTAAAACCCCAGAAGCACAAGAGACTTGTAGGGCCACCATCAAAGATTCCACTCCAATTACCTCCTGTAAGGCAGTCTTCTTCCTCTCAATGGCATTTACACAGGTATTAGTCAGGAAATCCATCAAAATATGAGCCATGGCCCTCCTCTGATCACCAAATACTCTCAGGGCCATAGAAAAAGCTTCAAAGTCAGATACACCATTCATGACAGAGATCAGGAACACTTGAGGATTACTTATACTTATCCTTTCCAGGTTCCAAACAGATAGCTTTGTATTTCCAAAATTATACCATAGGTCTGGGGATGCTGAGATGGGCTGTATATTCATTGAAATGAAGTAGACCTTCTTCCCCATATTGTGGAGCTCTATTGCTAGGCTGTTATGAATAGATTCAATGTAGATAGAGACAACAATGATGACAACATTAAAATGGTCACAATCTATCTCCTTCAGGTAAGTTGTTACTGATTCCCTGTATGTCTCAATATCTGGTAGCATTCGCAACTCTGCTACAAAGGGCATTGGGAAGGCAGTCTTGAAACCAAAAAGACTTTGCATATTCGTCTTAAAAGTCATCCTTTGCAGAGTACTGAGCAATGGATTACTCAGGGAAGCATTTCCAACCACAGCCACTCTCAAGGGGGTAGTCTTTATTTTCATTCTTAATTTGGAAGATAAATCTTTTAATTTTCCCAGGACCACCATCTCTAGTATTTCAGATCTGTCTGCTTCAGAAAAGATTTTTTGGCCATCTTTTGGCTTTGTTTGGGTTATTATTTCAGTGGCAAGTTGGTATAACATCTGCTCCACTGTCTGGCATATCTAGGAAAAAGGAGACACAATGGATGGAGATTGAGTTAGGCACATGAGGGAAAGAAAAGGGACAGGAGAGGTGGATTTACTGAGAAGGAAAAGTCAAATCTTCCACAATTTCTAAAAAACTCATCATTCTTATATTTACACTTAGCCTTCAATTCTGTCTTGGAAGAGAAGTGGGTATAGAAAATCCAAAAAAATCTTGTTTGGCTTGGTTGTAGTCAAATGAAACATATGCTCAGATGCTTCCTCCCTTTAATCCAAGGGTTCTTTATATTTCTAGGGTTATCCTATTTTAGACAGAGTGGTGACTTTTGAAATTCTACCTTTGTAAAAATAGAAAACTAAGAATTGGCCATATTTTTTGTGGTTTTTTTTTTTTTGTGGGGGGAGTAGGAAGGAATGTCAAATAGCTTCTCAATAATGTCGCACTTTCCATTCAGATGAAGGAGAGAACCAAGATGTAAGGGCAAGAGAATAGAGTAATAGTAATTGGTGGAATCCTCATCGATCATTTTGCACTTGAGAGCTAGGTTCATAATCAATGACTCTTTCTTTCAAAGATGGACACATTGTCTTATTAGACCACAGATGAATACATAACAAACTTGCAAAAATGTATGCCAAACCTCTTTCTTAGTTGTCTTGTTCTGAATGTGAAATTGTAGCTGTGGAGCTAGGAGGGAGACAAAAAGAAGAGACTTAGCTTGCGGGTTTCTATCACTTGCCCATCCCATTGATAGGTTAAAAAAATACTTTTTCTGGACATAGCTGAAGACTCTCTGAGAAAAGAGGAGGCAATCTGATCTGTTGCAAGCCATTTTCCTCTTTTTGGGGGCTCAGCAGCTATAGAAAATTGCCCATGAATTCAAGATCACTTGCAATCCCCACGCTACTGAACTAGTTTCCCAAGAACTCTTTTTTTTTTAAATTTCTTTTTTTTTTAAAGGGAAAAGGCAAGGCAATTGGGGTTAAGTGACTTGCCTAAGGTCACATGGCTAGCTAAATGTCAAGTGTCTGAGGTCACATTTGAACTCAAGTCCTCCTGACTTCAGGGCCAGGGCTCTATTTACTGAGCCACTTAGATGCCCACCTCAAGAACTCTTTTAGGCTTTGGGGCTAGGCTTCCTCATCTGTCAAAGGCAGATACTGGAATGAACTGGATGAATACTAATGTCCCTATGATGCTATGGACCCTTCTCCTTACCTTTGAAACTTCTTATAGATTCCTCCAAGGCATCTATTTTTCCAGTGAATGCAAACACTCTTTCTTCTAGGTCTTGGGATGTGGTGAAAGGGGTCAAGACCTGTTCTTTCTCCCATCTGAGAAGAAATAGGTCAATGGAAAACATCAGAAGAGACTTCAGGAAAAATAGGAATGAAAGATTCTGGCCTCTCCTTACTTCCAGCTCAAAAACAGTTAGAAATACACAAAATTGATTAAAAGAACAGCAATCAAAAGATGAGAAAAAAATCTTATAGAATAATAACCACATACTTTTTAAAAAATAAAGACTATGCTATGGGTCCACATCCCCACCTGCTCCCCATCACCAACTGAGATCAAACTATTATCTCTATCATGAAATGGAAAAAGAAAAATACACACCAAATTGAAAAGAAAACTGTTTGTTGTTCAGTTGTGTCTGACTCTTTGAGACCACATTTGTGGTTTTCTTAGCAAAGATACTGGAGTGGTTTGCCATTTCCTTCTCCAGCTCATTTTGCAAATGAGGAACTAAGGATAACAGAGTTAAGTGACTAGCCCGGGAGCATAGAGCTAGTAAGTGTATGAGGTCACATTTGAACTCAGGAAGTTGAGTCTTCCTGACTTCAGGCCCAGCACTCTATCCAGTGCACCCACCACCTAGCTGCCTGAGGATATGCCAATAAACCTGACAAAATAAACAAAACAGATGAATACTTACAAAAATATAAAATGTCTATATTTAAAAACAACAATAAGAAACAGAGAATTAAAATAATGCAATCTCAGAAAAAGAAATTGAACAAGTCACAAATGGGCTTCCAAAGTGGGAAAAACAACAACAAAAACCCTGGGACCAGAAAGACTTAGAAGTGAAGTCTACCAAACAGTCAAAGAATAATTAATTTCAATATTACATCAACTGTTTGCAAAAATAAGAAAATATAAAATCCTACCAAATATAATACAAATATTGTCTTGATACCTAACTCAGGGAAAGACAAAACAGAGGAAGAAAACTCTAAGCAAATATTTCTTATGCATATCAACAAAAAATTTGAATAAAACATTAGCAAAGAGGCTACAGTAACATGTTAAAAAAGATTATATACTATGACTGTTTAATTTATACCAGGAATACATGGTTGGCTCATATTAGAAAAAGTGTAAGCAACATAGACCTTATTCATAACAAAAACAATTAAAATTATATCAACATATACAGAAAAGGCTTTTGACAAAATATAGCACCTATGTCTGTTTAAAAAACTCAAAACAGGAATAAATGGGCCTTTAAAAAATATAATAGCATCTGTCTAACAACTAAAGCCTACATTATATGTAACAGCGATAAGTTAGAGATATGTCCATAAGATCAGGAATAAAGAAGGATGTCCATTATCACTAGTGTTATTAGATATCATGCTAGATATGTTAGGAATAGGAATAAGATAATAAAAGAAAATTAAAGGAATATGCAAAGGTAAAGAAGAAACAAATCTGTTGCTATTTAGAAATGATATGATATGCTTACAGAACCCTAGGAGTCAATTAAAGATAAATTTAAACAATAACTAGCAAAATGGTAGGATATAAAATAAACCCACTCAAATCATCAGTCTTTCTACAAATTAACAACAAAACACTGTAGGAAAAGATGAAAGAGAAATTCTGTACAAAATAACTACAGAATGTATAAGATATTTAGCAGTCTACTTATCAATGTATACATATGAACTACATTAATACAACTACAAAATATTCTTCTTATAGAAATGAAGGTAGGTATGGATAAATGGAGATATCAATGGCTCATGGTTGATCGGGCCATTATAATAAAAATGATAAAAGTTATTTATTTACTAATTACTTATTTAATTTAAGTTATTTAATTGTCCAGTTAATGCCAACCAAACTACCAAAGGAATTAGGGGGAAAATATCAAAATTCATCTGGCAGAACAAGTTGAGACTCTCATGGGAAATAATGAAAAACAAAGTAGAAAGGAAGGTGGCCTTAACACAGGCTTGACCTCAAATTATACTATAGAGCAGTAAGAGTATCAGGCATCGGTTAAAAAATAAAATGCAGCATCAGTGAAACATGTTAGATACAAATATAGAGAAACAAATGAACATGGTAGCATAGCTGTTGGGGTCTTTTGGATTTATAAAACACTATGCTACTATGTTCATTTCCAGTACAATACAACAACAATGTGAAGAAAAAAAACTTTGAAACACTTGAGAACTCTATTAAATGGAATGATCAACAAAAAATGTCAGAGAACCAATGATGATGCATGCTACCCATCCCCTGACAATGAGAAGATGGACTTAAGGCGCAGAATAAGATAAACTTTTTTGGACATTGCCAATGTGGGCATTTGTTTGGCTTGACTATAATTGTTTTAGGAATTTTTCTTTTTTTTTCTTTCTTAATGGAGTTAGGAGGTGGGCTGTGAATAGGGCTGCTATCAACCACAAAATAAAAAGAACAATAATAAGATTATTGAAACAATTTTTCAAAATGCACAGAAGAAAATAGAAATAAGGCCAGAAGCAAATACCGACGATCAGAACTCTGAAAATTACATGTTGAAATTTTCACATATTTTTAAAAAGCTTATTATAAACTTAAAGGGGAAGAAAATACCCAAGATGTATGTAATAGAAATATGTGCAGTTCCATGTATGATCTTTTTCTCTTCTATTTTGTATATGGAAATGCTTAAGTTTGAAATTTTTAAAATGCACAAAAGTACACAGAAGGAATTTTACTAAGAAACAGATAAACAGGTCAACTTTGAAAATAACATGTTGAATTTATTACATACTTGGAAAGCAAGTTATAGTACAGATTGGCAGGTTCATGTACAATATTTTCCAAGAGGAGTTGATTTACAATTTTATGCCATATTAATCAATCTATCGATGGATTACTTTGTAGAACTAGATGAAATAATAACAGAATTTATTTGGAAAAATAAAAGAGCTAGAATCTCAAGTGTAGTAATGAATAAATGTGGGAACAAAGAAAGAACTGTATAAGACTTCTATTGCATAGTTTTAAAAATACATAAATTATATAACATTTAACCAAGTATTAACAAAATTGCTATTTGTCTCCTGCATTTTTGTTTTCTTTTGTGCATTTTAAAAATATTTGATACTTTTATTTTTTCATATTTCTCATTATCCACTAATCCATCACTAAAACTAAACTGACTCACCAAAACAAAAGCCACTCTCCTCCCAACCCTCCAAAAAACAAAACAGAAACTCAGAGGAATGCTATGGAAAGAAGGAATCCATAGAAATCACCTTATTCCTCCCTGTCTCTATTCTTTTAGATCAGAAAATTGCTGAAAGTATAAAGTTGAATGGATGCACTGTGTTTCTAGGATGAACTAAAAGAAAAATGGAACAAGAGTATGAGATCTTACCTATTACCTATAGTCAAAAATGAAACTTGGGCACATGCATGTGCATGTGTTTTTTCTTCCTATCTGATAGTCTCTTGATATTGTCACTCATTCCCACAGCTCCAACTACCATCTCTACTCAGATGATTCTAAAATCTTGATCTCTAGTTCTGACTCAAACTCTAGATGGGCATTTTCAACTGCCTAAACGATGTGTCTCTAACTGGATGTCACAGAAGCATCTCAACCTCAGTATGTCACTTGACCCAGAAGAACTACATTCTTAGGTACTGAAAACCCTGGCAAATATGAATGCTGAAACAGTGATATTTGAAAAATCTTAAAGAATAGGAGAAATACTGTAGGACTGGAGAGTGCAAATGCCCCAATTTTTAAAATAGGGAAGAGAAATCAACTTGAAAGTTACTAGCAAATTAATCTGATTTTAATTCCTGGTCAATTTATAGAATGTATGATTCAAGTAGTGCTTGGTGAACATCTAGAAAAGGAAAAGGTGTTAACAAGGAACATGGCTTCACCAGGCACAAATCATAATAAACTAATTTTATTTTATTTTTATTTTTCAACAGGCTACTAAACTGGTAGATAGAAGCAATCTATAGATATGGTTTAAAGATACTTTTAACAAAGTATTTGATAAAGTTTCTTATGCTATGTTTGTAAGAAAGATGGAAAAAATGTGGACTAGATGGTAGTGGAATTAGATAGATCTGGGGAGGGGAGAGAATGGGGTTCAACAATGTTACATAGCAGCCAAAAAGCTAATGCAATCTTGGGCTTTAAAGAAGATGAAAGAGAAACAACTACCAGCAATAAGGAAATGTTAGTCCCACTGTACTTTGTCCTGATCAGTCTACATATCTGGAGTACCATATTCAGTTCCAGACACCATGTTTTACAAAGAACACTGAAAAACTGGACAGCATCAAGAAGAAGGCAAGGTCAAGGGCCTCAAGTTCACACCATATGCAGATCAGTTGCAGAAACTGGTGGGAAGGAGAACTCCAGAGAAGAGAAGACTCAAGGAGCATATGAAGTGGAATGGGTTACCTTGGTATATAGTGGGTCTCTTGTCATTGGGCATTTTCAAGAAAAAACTAGATTTCAAGCAAAAACTAGCAAAAACGTGGCATATTGCATAGGTCTCTGACATCCTTATATAACGTGTATCAAAATTATTTTTGCAAGGCAGCTAGGTGGCTCAGTGAATAGAGCACTGGCCTTGGAGTCAGGAGGATCTGAGTTCAAATATGACCTCAGACATTTAACGTAAAACCAGCCATGTGATCTTGCACAAGTCACTTAACCCCAATTTCCCTATCTTCCCCCCTCCAAAAAGAAAAAAAAAACATTACTTTTGCATCTTCACCCTTTATTAAATTGTAAACCCATCAGGACTAGGAATTTCTATTTCCTACAAAAACTACCCCAGTGTTCTATACCTGTTAGACCTTGAATAAATATTTGGGAATTTTTTTTAATATAAGTATAAATCTTTGTATTGAAGGTATTCTATCAGGCTGATGGGGGTGAAAAAAAAAAGACTGACTTACTTATTGGATATCCACAAAGGAATGAGAGATAGAGAATACATACAAATGAAAAAACCTAACGAAGAACACTTACCTTTTTTCCAGTTGTTTTCTGATCTGTGGAAGAGAGGGGGGGAAAAGTCAGTTTTTCTATAGCCAATCCACCACTGGATATGAAACAAATCCCTAGAGAGTACCAAAACTAATTTTTGTTTTTTCCCCAGCTGTTCCAGATGCTCACACCACACCTACAAATCCCAGCTTTTCTCAATATCATTCATTCCCTTTATGTTCCAATATCTCATGTTTCTGACAGTTGGAAATTTTCATTCTATTGTATATTGTCATTGGATTAATTTCAATTCATGTCTTCTTTCATGTCAGTTTCTATTCTTAACACATTTATTATACTCATTATCTGGGGAATAGATGGTATGTTCCCTTGTTTCTCACCTTAAGGATTTCACTTGGCGTCTGAGAAGCTTTCTCCTCCATTTTATTTATTAATTTTTCAAGATGAGATATTTTTTGAGATACTTGGGTGACATGTTGCTCTTTCTTACAGGTTATATCCTTTTCCAGCTCCTCCATATGGAACAAGAGGAGTTGTTTTTGAACATCAAGGAACTCCTGGAACTGTTGACACTCAGACACAATTCTCAGTTTTTTGTCTTGGATCTGATTCTGTAGAAATGAAGTGGAAAATGTTCTTCAGGTGCCCAAAAGGTCAATAGACAGATGTGAATTTGGATGGGAAAAAAGTCTCTACATCTTTATTTTCACCAATTCCTTACTGAATTTTCTTCAGTTATGAATGTAAGCAATGAAGCAAAGTATTATACGTTTCACCACATTGCCAAAGGGGTACATGGCACAAGAAAAGGTTAAAAACTCCTAATCTAGGGGTGGAGCCAAGATGGTGGGATAGAAGCACAAACTTGGCATGAGCTCCTGATCTAATCACTTCCAATACATGTAAAAAAAAATGACTCTAAACAAACTTTAGAGCTACAGAACCCACAAAGTAACAGAGAGAAACAAATCTCCTGCTGAAGGAAGCTCAGCAGGTGGACAGGAAGGATCTATCTCACTGAGCTGGGAGCCTAGTGCAGGCCCCGCATGAGCCGTGGTTCCAGCCCCAGGGCGGCCCTGACCAGTGGCAGCTGGAGCAGACTTCAGAAGAGTGAATCACCAGAAGCTGTGGGGGTTTCCAGACTTCTCAACCCATAAACACCAAAGACAGAGTAAAAGGCCAGTGTGGAACTCTGTTGGAACAGGGGTGGACAGAAGAGCATGGTCTGAGCCCTGCCCCTGGGAGTGAGAAGCAGCTGAGGTGTGGCTGCATAGCTACCCCATGGCTGCCTCAGGAATTCCTGGCTTGAAGATTGTAGGGGGATCAAGCAACCATTCAGAGGGTAATCGCTCTTGCTTTAACCTGCTTAGATCTGGATCACGGTCTTGGGTGGTAGTCCTGGGGTGTGTGGTCAGTGAGCCAGAGTTTGTGGGGGCTGTAGAGAGGGGGCCCTCCTAATAGCTCTGGCAGCTGTGAAAACCCCAGTGATTTGGGGCAAAGCTCTCTCCATTCTAGAAGCAGAGTTCTACCATGGCAAAGAGCTCAAAAGTCAATATGAGCAGGCAGAGGAAGCACAAACAGACCATAGAATCCTTTTTTGGGGACAAAAAGGATGAAGGCATGGAGCAGGAGGAAGAAAGTGAAGTCAAAACTCCTGCATCAAAAGCCTCCAAGGAAAATATGAACTGATTACAGGCCATGGAGGAGCTCAAGAAGGATGTTGAAAATCAAGTAAGAGAAGTGGAGGAAAATTTGGGAAGAGAAATGAGAATGATGCAAGAAAATAATGAAAAGTGAGTCAACAGCCTGCTAAAGGAGACCCACAAATACACCGAAGAAAATGACACCTTAAAAATAGACCAACTCAAATGGCAAAAGAGGCCCAAAAAGCCAGTGAGGAGAAGAATGCCTTAAAAAGCTGAATTTGCCAGATGGAAAAGGAATTTCAAAAACTCACTGAAGAGAATAACTCCTTCAAAATTAGATTGGAGCAAATGACTTTGTGAGAAATCAAGATACTATACAACACAAACAAACA